>WSYH01002791.1:62396-78855 GCA_036426205.1 Ascaphus truei | reverse complement strand
TTTTACCTCAAAAAAACTAAAATGTGTCTAAATGAATATAAATTGTAACACAGAAATAGTTATTATCCCCTAGCACCAACAAGCTCTATAACTTTTCTAACTGCTTTATTTTGGGGTTTATATTTTATTTTACCCCTATAGTCAGTATTAATCTGGGGGCTTGATTTAACCTTTAATATTAGGTGTTGAGCAACTTCCTTTTTTGTGTGTATATATATATATAACTGGGTCTGAACCGGGACGAGACTTAGATATGATAAAATATAATTTATTCCTTGATAAAGGTGAACACACAAAATGTACAAATAACAGGCAAAATATAGACACTTACTTTAAGATTAGGACAAGAAAGCCATCAGGATACAGAATGGGCCATTTCTTCCATATTTCAGCTGACATCACAGCAAGACAGGCAGGTCATGAAGACACATGCAGGACATTCAGACATGAAGCCATTTGCATGAAGACATGAGGACCATAGCCATAGGCTGAGCTTGGTTCTTATAAAATTATTTCCCTTTGAACACCACCTAAACCCAGCCCCTCTCATAAATCAGTGGTGAAGTTGACAGTTTTCCTCAGAGTAAAACTCCTCCCACCCCACGACGTTTAAAAACTGCTTTTCCTTATCTAAATAACTTCATTACTTCAGTTCAGAAGTACTTACTGGCATGCGAGCCATATTAATACATTCCGTCACGCCTGACGCTCCCAAGGAGACCAAATATTACCGTGTAATATTAAAATTAAGAGAGATATTAATATCTGTCTGTTCGAACCGGCTAAATATCAGGTGTTTGTAACCGTTAGTTGCGGGTAAGTCCCACGAATACATATATGTAACTCTTAGCATGTTCAGCCAAGGACATCTCATAATATTCTTATATTTAATAAGGTCACCCCTTCTGATTTTCTCCTTGGGTAGCCCCACCCCTTGCCCCCATCAATAAATCCTTTGAAGCAGGGACCCCTGGGTGGGGGGGGACATTTGTCATCTGGTTTTAGATTACTCTTGCAGGATACCTTTTGTTGTAAGGTGTGAAATGGGACACTGAAAGCCTGCTCTGGTTTGAATAATCTCCGCCCTCCTGTAAACAGTGTAGGTGATAAACTCCTTTGAACAGCGCTTAAATTCTAGACATTGGGAGGCTTCCCTTGACCATCTCCTATCTTATGGCCAAAGGAATTTCCTCTGATTTCTGTCCCTGCAAAGAAAATTACACAAAGGGCTAGAATCACTAATGAATTATTAACCCTTGCACTCCCGGATGGATCCCAGTGTGTGTGTGATGCAGACACTGATTAAACCAGATATTACAATGAAACAGGGGAACAGGGGAATATACATTTTCATGTTATAACAAGGGTTAAATCACATTTCTGGACCTCAGCCCAGTTAACCCCTTGTCTCCCTGGTGAGGCTAGAGGGTGGCCAATTGGGGTGTAACCCCTTTAATCTCGGGCCAAATCCTCACGAATGTCACAAGGAGGAGGGGGTGATGGTGGGAGGGAGGAGGGGGTGGTGATGGTGTGAGGAGGGGGGGGGGTGGGGAGAGAGGAGGGGGTGATGGTGGGAGGAGGAGGGGTGGTGGGAGGAGGGGTGGTGGGGAGGGAGGAGGGGGTGGTGGGGAGGGAGGAGGAGGGGGTGTTGAGGGGGAGGGGGTGATGGTGTGAGAAGATGAGGGGGGGAGAGGATGAGGAGGGTTGCAACAATCTTGGAAGTAGTGGGAGAGGAGCATTAAGACTAGTGTAACCCTTTTATCCTACCCCCCCCCTAGATGAGATTTGTGTACTCTCCTTGGTTACCTCAAGTGGTCTTGGTGCTGCAACAGGAGGGCTGAGGGCTCCACGGTGGTGTGGGGAGAGCCAGGACAGGGACAGGGGGACAGATTACCTTGATCTCTGATGTCTTCTGATAGGGCCGTGCCTCCAGCCAGTGAGGATCTCCTGTAGATCGGCAGGGGATGGACTCCCGCTGACACTCCTCCATACCCAGAGACAGGAATCCACACAGCAATGTCTTTTCAGTGTTTATTGGTGGCAGCTCCAACACAGAGAATCAGTGGTAGCATATCTCTCATTCCTCCTATGCCTGCCCAGCATGATATTCTCCCCCCCCCCTCCCCCCCGCAGGGGGGGGGGGGGGGAGGGAGAGGCAGGTTTCTTCATATGTTGTCTCCTCTCTGACTCTTTCTCAACACTAACTGATAATTTAGGAGGCATGTCCCAATTTGAACATCTTAGGGGAGTGTCTCTAACTCTGACTCATTACAAGCCAGAGCCGGATACAGATTGGCCCACATACAGCAGGGGGCGTTCCAACCAATATCCACCCCTTAGATTGACATCCTCAGAGTTGCAAGGCCCGCCCTCGAATATTGCTACAACATTCAAGGCTGAAATACACATACAGGCCTAAAACTGGATTGAAACTTTCCACTGCCTGCACTAACAGGACTGACAGAGGAAAGGTCCAGAAACAGAAGTAACTGCCGGGAGGCCATGTTACAATCTCCCCCTGGTGGAATCCAATGCCCTCACTTGGAACTACAGCAGGTATAACCTTACCTTGCTGTGCAACACCTGGAAATTTGACATAAGCTGAAATGCAACCACTGGTACACTTCAGCATAACAGGACTGGAATAACCACTGCATAGACGCAGATACATGGCATATCATGGCAACACAGTGAATGAGTAGAACAGAACCATTTTCTTCCACAGTAGTAATAAAGATACATTAGTAGTAATGAGATGGGTCAGGCTTCCTGGCCATTCTCCCCTGGCTGCCGGGCTCTCTTGTTGAATAACATCTTCTATGCCCAGAAGCAAACACACATTCTACCCGGTCCATGTAGATGCTACGCCCCACTCTCCATTCCCTTATCAGCCTTATCAGTCCCGGTAAGGCTCTGTAGGCCAGATACTCTGGCAGCACTCAATTCAGCCGCAACTGCGGCTGCAACATTATGGGCGCACCATTCTTCTTTTATCCCCCGGTGGGGCAGGGAAAAATAGTCCGAAGATTAAGTATTCACCAGGGAAGTAGCAGCCGAAATCACACCCATCCGGCCGGACGGCTCTGCGGCCTTCCCTTCTCCCGGTGATGGAGCAGTGTCATGGGAGAGGGGGTTTGGCCCGGTATTAAAGGGGTTGCACCCAATTGGGCCACCCCTCACTTGGGAAGCAAGGGGTTAACTAGACTGTGGTCCAGTAATGTGTTTTTACCCGGCTTCAGCACCCAAATGTATATTCCCCTGTAAATGTGTATTGTTCCCATTCCAGTGTCTGCACCAACACATACACTAGGATTGATGCAGGAGGGAAAGGGTTAACAGTTAAGGCGTGATTATAGCTCTTTGTTCCATTTTCCCGCCTTTGCAGGCTCCATTTTGCAGCTCCCCATAGGTCGCTGTTGCAGCTCCATACGATCCTATGGGGAAACTGGCGATTTGGACCCATTTTCATCAGAAGACCTGCAGGTGGCGCCCGAGAGGAGGAGCGGCGGTTCCCCATTGTAAGTCAATGGAGCCATTCATTTCAATGGGGATTCCTCGACGCCGACCTCCAGGAACGGGTTGGCAGCCATCGAAACCGCAGACCGCAGAAGCGGATACAATATCTAAAAAAGAGCTTTGATCACACTAGGTCAAGTTTAATCACAATTGGCGTAGGAAACTTAGGTTCTAGGGCACCCAGGAATAAAATTATTTTTGCCCCTAGACCCTAGGAACCCCCACACTCGACCACCACCGGGTCCGAGAAGTAAAGACCCCCGTAAAGGGTCGCGCTCGCCACGAGGGTCACGCCATTGACTCTAATGGGACTGAAGGTCCCATTGAATCCTATGGCGGCGCCGGCCCATGCTTTTCCTATGGAGGCGCCGGCCATATTGATTCTAATGGAGAAAAGCCGCGTGGCTTTGAAACGGCTAAGTCCGAAAGTGTGCAAAGGGTAAGCCCATATCTCCGGTTCTGTGAGTACCAGAGAGCTGGGATTTTTGTTGCAGGTAGTCACTGTTCCGGCATGACTGCATGGCCATTTCCAGCCCTCTCCGATCAACCAGACGAACTATGGGCAAATGTGAAAATTGTGATTTTCCCCATTGACGTCAATAGCGGTGTTGCTCCATTGAACGCCTATAGCGGCAGAGCCCATTGACTTTAATGGCGGAGTTGCTCCATTGAAAGCCTATAGCGGCGGAGCCTGTTGATTTCAATGGGAGAGTGAAAAGCAGAGATTTCTTTTAGCTATTGCGGAGAATCCTGCATTAAAGTTAATAAGGGATTTTAACTTGTTTTTTGTATCTCCGGTTCTGGGGGTCGTGGAAGGCTGATATTTGGCCACTATTGCCAGGGTCCTCCGGCATGAGGACCTGGCAAATTTCAGCCCGTTCAGACCCACAGAACGGATAATTTTAATATATGTAGTTATTAAAGAAAATACTGTTTTTCAAGACTGGGATAAAGCCCGGGAAAGTTATTGGCTCTGAGTTATGTTAATGTTCAGGATGGCGACCATTTGTCTACAAACAGCATTCCTGATCAAAGACTTGGCCACTCTGATTGTGTACAGTAGGGCAGAGAAACGCAAAGCCTGAGTGGTCTGTAAGTGTCATAATTCACACTTACAGCCAAAAGGGTTTCCTGACTACAAAGAAGTCAGCTAGACTTTCAGATGCCCACATGTTAGGGAATGTGGCTGAAACTCCATATAAACAAGTGTAAGCCCTATACCCATTGTCTTTCGTGATGTCTTCATTTGAACCTGTATTGCTGAATGAATTGCCAATCCTGTACCTGATTGCTTCATTGTCCAACCCTTAAGTAAGTGTCTATTTCTTGTCTGTTATTTGTATCATCTTGTGTGTTCTCCTTCTTTAAGGAATAAACTATATTTATTATATCTAAGTCGTGTTCAATTCAACCCAGATATTTTGGTGTATATTATACCCTGTCACAAGCTACCGTGACAGGCTCTATAATAAACTGGTGGCAGCGGTGGGATTGAATTGAACCTGTATTAAAGTTTACTGCGGGATTCTGTAATACAGTTGGAACTCGGGTGAATTGCGAGTTCCTAAGGCTAATGCTATTGAACACACGGTTGTACAACATATAACACGTGATATGGCACCACCTCACTGTTCCCCTACTTGTGAGAAGCATTGCCTCCGGAGCGCAAGTGCCGGCCATCCATGTGACTGGAGCCGGGCACCGAGACCGGAGGAATGAATCAAGTCAGAGCGGGAACCTGCAGCCGGTAGAGCTGAGAGAGAGGCAGCGATCGGTGAGCACGAAACCCGGCAGGCTGAGCAAAGAACCACAGCTGCAGACGCTGTAACCACCAAACCGCCCGAAGAGCAGGGAATGGACCTAGCTCCGGGACGGCAGAGACTTGCGGAGGGAGCGGGTGATCTCGGAGAGCTCGGGAGTCTTGCCACAGGAGAGGAATCGGCTGTTGCGGCGGCCAGTCCATTTTCCCTGGAAGAGCTAGCACTGATGTCTGTGTGAGGAGACACGTTGTCCCAGGCGGAGCGGAACGAGCTCCAGAAGCTGGCGATGTCCCGACCCGCTTACCCCCTCCCTGAGCCTGGTGCTCAAGCAACTCTGCTCTGGACTCAGCAGCCTCTTGCGGGAGGTAGTCCACCGGCGGCGGAGAAGCTCCGGAATGAGCCAGGCGCTCGAGCAACTCCGCCTTGGACTTAGCAGCCTCTTGTGGGGGGTAGTCCACCAGCGGCGGAGGAGCTCCGGCAAGAGCGGCAGTGCTATCACTGCCAACAAGCGGGCCACATCAAAGCCCGATGCCCGAACCGTGCGTTGTCGGGCGAAGCCCCTCAGGGCCAGCGCTCACGAGCTGTGGAAAAGGTGACCCGGTTAGCGGCACCCTCCGATGGCTCCCGCCCAGCCGGGGCGACAACCCTTCACGGGACGTCCCCTGGAGAACCTGGCTGGGCTGCATCGGCAACAGTGGCGGAGAGCGGCTGCCATCCATCTGATCCCGGCGGAGAACAGCGGGGCGGCGGCCGGAGCACATCTTTTCCGGCCATCAGCAGCGGTGCTCGGCAAGCGGTTGGCTTGCTACAGCAAGGTGCTGTTGTCTCCCTGGCCCGACCTGATATGGTTCGGCCAGTGGAAGTGCTCCCCGGATGTGGGATGCAGGCGGCGGCGGCGGAGGAAAAGCCGCGATTCCGGCATGATGCCGGAGCCGATTTGATTGGGGGGAGGGTCGGGGTGTGCGGGAGGTGGGTATTTGGTACTGTTTGGAGGAGTCGACGCTCCTCAAAAGCGACCGGAGCCCCACCATCTACGCCGGCGACCCTGTGCCGAAGCCGGGTGCTGTTGCGGCAGTCACCCGAAGCTCGCCCGTAGCGGCGGCGGCGGAGGCGGAGGAGGAGCCGCAATTCCGGCAAAGTGCCGGAGCCCTTTCTGGAGCTGAGTTTCTCCACGAGGACCTGGGACCCATATCCTGCACCGTTTTCTCTGTGCCGAACCCGGGAGCTGTTGCGGCAGTTGCCCGTTGCTCCCCGGCCAAGATGACACCAGCGGCGGCTGTCATGATAGAGGGGGTTTGGCCCGGGATTAAAGGGGTTACACCCCATTTGGCCACCCCCTACTCTCACTTGGGAAGTAAGGGGTTTACTGGACTGAGGTCCAGTAATGTGTTTTTACCTTGCTTCAATATCCAAATGTTTATTCCCCTGTGTAACTGTATTGTGTTATCCTGGTGTTTGCACTCACATATACACTAGGGTGGATGCGGGAGGGAAGGGGTTAACGTTAATTTAGTGATTATAGCCCTTTGTTCCCTTTCCCCGCCTTTTCAGGCTCCATTTTGCAGCCGTCATAGGTCGCCATTGAGCCTCCATGCGTTCTAATGGCAGAAGTAGCGGTTTTGGACCTGTTTTCCAGCGACGACCAGCAAGTGGCGTCCGAGAGGAGGAGTGGCGGTTACCCATTGTAAGTCAATGGGCTCATTGACTTCAATGGAGATTCCTCAATGCCGGCCTCGAGGAACAGGTTGGCAGCCATCCAAACCGCAGATCGCAAAAGCGGATACAATGTCTTTGAAAAGAGTTTAATCACTTCGGTCAAGTTCAACGACAATTGGCGTGGGAATCTTAGGTTCTAGGGCCCCTGGGAATAAAGTTCTTTTTGCCCCTAGCCCCTAGGAACCCACACACACGACCCGAATGAGAGACCCCCGTAAGGGGTCGAGCGGAGGAGGGTCGCGCCATTGACTTCAATGGTGGAGCGGAGGTCCCATTGAATTTAAGGGCGGCGTGCGCCATGCATTGTCTATGGCGGCGCCGGCCATTGATTCCAATGGGGAAAAGCCGCGTGGCGTAAAAACGACTAAGTGTAAAATGCTGAAAAATGTAAGTCCATATCTCCGGTTCTGGAATGATCAGGGGGATGGGATTTGGGTGGCATGTAGCCAAAGTTCCGGCTTTAATGCATGGCCATTCCCAGCCCCCTCCAACCAACCAGACGGAGTATGGACGTATGTAAAAATTTGTGTTTTTTCCATAGGATTCAATGGCGGCGTTTCCCCATTGAAAGCCTATGGCGGGAAACCCCATTGACGGAAACGGCGGAGCCCGCCATTCGACGCTATGGCGGCGGACCCGTTGATTTCAATGTGGAAAGAGTGAAAAGCAGAGATTCATTTTTAAAGGGACGAATCCTGTATTTTAAAAAATGTATTAAAGTGCATTTCTGTATCTCCGGCTCTGGAGGTCACAGAGAGTTGAAATTTGGCCAATATGTAGGGTCACTGTAGGCTTTAATAACTGGCAGATTTCGACCCACTGGACCCACCAGAACGGAACTTATTAATATGTGAAGATATTAAAGTATATATGGGATTTTGGATCTGCTCTGAAAATGCAGATCCCATCTGCTATGCTAATAGGGCAGGAAGAGCATCCTGAAAGAATTAGCATAGCCCTGTGATCCAAAGTGATCAAAAGTTAGTGCCGGGAACAAAAGGAGCTGAGTGTTTTTAAGAGTGGTACTTCACACTTACAGGGGAAGCCAAAATCTACTTCAAAGAGATTTTTCTAGCCAACTCTGTGCCTAGGGTTAAGAGTAAAGGGTTGAAATGGTAAATAAGTCAGAGTCACTCTTTACTCAATTGTCTTCATGCATGGTCTTCATGTATTGTCGTGATGTCTACATCTGAACCTGAATTATGGAAGAAATGGCCCATCCTGTATCCTGATGGCTTTCTTGTCCAAACCTTTCAGTAAGTGTCTATATTTTGTCTGTTATTTGTATAATCTGTTGTGTTCACCTTTTTCAAGGAATAAATTATATTCTATCATATCTAAGCCTCGTCCAGTTCAACCCAGATATTTGGTGTTTATTATATCTTGTCATAAATTACCGTGACAGCGGCCACTCCAGTCCCCCTGCAATCGGGACCTACGAAAGCGACGGTCTCTGCGGGGACCAGCGAGGTAAGCCAGACCAAGTCGCAGACTGACCCTGACTTATTGTTACCTATGACTGTACCCTGTTGTTCCCTTGTAGGAGTGACCGGTGGGTGGCAGGAGATAGGGTTACCAGGGGAGGGAAAGGAAGGGCAGCTTGTAGGGCAGCTAGGCTTTCCCATTACCCTGGTGGAGCATCAAGGGGACTCTCAGTTAAGAGCCCCTCTGTTGCAGCCTTGCTATGGGCTGGAGGTATCAGGGGTTGTGGCAAAGTTAGACCACCCCAGGGGTACCTACCAGACAGGAGCTAAGGCGGGTGCATCCGCACCAGCAACCCTGAGCTCACCTCCGGTAATGGGGGCACAGCTTCAGGGAGAGGGGCTAGCCCCGTTAGCACCCAGCTCTAGGGTAGGATTGCCTGGGAGAGGGTTGGGTGGTCCAGTGGGAACCAGGGAGGGAAGGCAGCAAGTGAGCCAGCTAGATTTCCCCATTACCCTGACAGAGCATCAGGGGGTCCCTCGGTTTAGAGCCTCACTGTTGTCGCCTGGCTATGGGCTGGAGGTATCAGGGGCAGTGGCAAAGTTAGACCACCCCCAGGATACCTGCCAGCCAGGAGCCAAGGCAGATGCTTCTGCACCGGTGCCCCTGGGTTCCTCTCCGGTAATGGTGAGGCACTGTCAGGGAGATGGCCTCACTCAGGTATCCGTAGTATCCAGGTTAGGATTAGCTACGGAGAAGCGGAGTGAGGGAAGGCTGCAGATAGGTAGCCAGCACAAGTAGGCGAAGAAGGGCTGTGGTAGCCGGGGAGGAAAAGCAGCAGGTATGGCAGCTAGAATTCCCCCTTACCCTGGCGGAGCCTCAGGGGGTCTCTCAGATCAGCAACCCCCTGTTGCAGCCTGGCTATGGGCTGGGGGTATCATGGACAGTGGCAAGCTTGTGCCACCCCAGGGATACCTGCCAGCCAAGACCTAAGGCGGTTGCATCTGAAGAGATGCCCCTGAGCTCATCCCTGGTAAGGGGGAGACAAGGTCAGGGAGGTAGGTGCACTCAGGTAGTCCCTGTGTCTGGGTTAGGATTACCTACGGGGGAGCAGAGTGAAGGTGGGCTGTAGGGAGATAGGCAGCAGGAGTCATCAGCAGTGGCTGAGGTGCTGAGCCTAGGGGAGGATAGGCAGGGAGGCACTGGGGAGCAGGGGGAGATAAGTCAGTGGGGTGTCAGGCAGCTGGCAGAAGCCAGGGATGGGCTAGGAAGGCAGGACTTTCCAGGAGCGACCCCCATAACAGATTTCCCAGGGTTCCCAGAGGTAGGGCTGTGGGGAGGTAGGCAGCCAAGAGCAGTAAGGGCTAGGGGGGTACAGCAGAGGGTTCTGTCCCCAGGGCAGCCAAGGGTAGCTACAGGGAGGAAGGGCAGCACAGTGGAGAGGAGTGATGCAGGCCCTAGCAGCAGTGGTGGTAGCAGGTGCTTATTTCCTGGTCTTCAGTTTTGAGAGGGCAGGAGCAAAGCATCTGGGTACCAGGAACCCCAGTACAGGGTACTGGGGGATTGCCTTGACCCAGGAGGCACAGGAGGGGGTAGTAGTCAGCACCCCAGGTGGTTTCTGGAATCCAGAAGTGATGCCACTCGGGGTGGGGACTGCTCTAGAGCCAGGGAGGAGAGGCAAGGGTATAGCGGATCAGCTACAGGTGGGCACAGGGCCAGGGCAGGTAGGGTCCCTACAGGATAGTGACATAGCTCTTTCCCAGACTGGTTTGATGGAGAAGCGACGGTCTGTGCTTGGTAGCTGGTCTCCCACTGGTACAGAGACATGCCAGTCTCTGGGCAATATGCTGCCTGGTCTGCAGAGGTGCCCCGTCACGGTGGTCCTTGTTCACCAGGCCCTGGATGAGGGGCAGAGGGGGGCAAAGGAGAATGCCCGGCGGCCACGTTGGAGCCCTGTTCAGCAGGATCTGGACTTCACTATCCACTGTGGCCAGGACAGTGTACTGGACAATGCCAGAGGACAATTTTGCCAGGCCAACCCCTCAGGACTTATCAAGTGCTTCAAGGATGCCAGTAGTGTCCCATTGAGCAGGGGAGGTGTCATGGGAGAGGGGGTTTGGCCCGGTATTAAAGGGGTTACACCCCATTTGGCCACCCCCTGCTCTCACTTGGGAAGCAAGGGGTTAACTGGACTGCGGTCCAGTAATGTGTTTTTACCAGGCTTCAACACCCAAATGTATATTCCCCTGTAAATGTGTATGGTTCCCATTCCAGTGTCTGCACCAACACATACACTGGGATCGATGAAGGGGGGAAAGGGTTAATAGTTAAGGCGTGATTATAGCGCTTTGTTCCATTTTTCGCCTTTGCAGGCTCCATTTTGCAGCTCCCCATAGGTCGCCGTTGCAGCTCCATACGATCCTATGGCGAATCCGGCGATTTGGACCCATTTTCATCAGAAGACCTGCAGGTGGCGCCCGAGAGGAGGAGCGGAGGTTCCCCATTGTAAGTCAATGGAGCCATTCATTTCAATGAGAATTCCTCGACGCTGACCTCCAGGAACGGGTTGGCAGCCATCCAAAACGCAGACCGCAGAAGCGGATACAATATCTAAAAAAGAGCTTTTGATCACACTAGGTCAAGTTTAATCACAATTGGCGTAGGAAACTTAGGTTCTAGGGCACCCAGAAATTAAATTATTTTTGACCCTAGGAACCCCCACACTCGACCACCACCGGGTCCAAGAAGTAAAGACCCCTGTAAAGGGTCGCGCTCGCCACGAGGGTTGCGCCATTGACTCTAATGGGAGCAGAGGTCCCATTGAATCCTATAGCGGCGCCAGCCCATGCATTTCCTATGGAGGCGCCGGCCATATTGATTCTGATGGAGAAAAGCCGCGTGGCTTTGAAACGGCTAAATCCAAAAGTGTGAAAAGGGTAAGCCCATATCTCCGGTTCTGTGAGTACCAGAGGGCTGGGATTTTGGTTGCAGGTAGTCACTGTTCCGGCATGACTGCGTGGCCATTTCCAGCCCTCTCCAATCAACCAGTCGGAGTATGGGTAAATGTGAAAATTTTGATTTTCCCCATTGACGTCAATGGCGGAGTTGCTCCATTGAAAGCCTATAGCGGCGGAGCCCATTGACTTTAATGGGAGAGTGAAAAGCAGAGATTTCTTTTAGCTATAGCGGAGAATCCTGCATTAAAATTAATAGCGCTCCTCAAATTAAAACTAAGCAGCCAGTCTGGACCTGACTTACTACAATCTAGGTTCCTAAGACTTGGTGCCCCAGCAATTGGCAAACCAATTGCTTCCATAGTCAACTCTATCCTGTCTGCAGGTCATATCCCTAAGACCTGGAAAACTGCCAGACTTATCCCAATCTTCAAAAGTGGGGACAAAAACACTGTCTCAAACTACAGGTCAATCTCCCTTCTCCCAATCCTATCCAAAGTCCTGGAAAAATGTGTCCACTCCCAATTAAGCAATTTCTACACCAAGACAAATTTCCCTAGCCAATTCCAATCTGGCTTTCGTCCAAAAACACTCAACCATAACTACCCTGCTAAAAGTTTGCAATGAAATCCAGTGTGGAATGGAACGGGGACAACTCACTGGTGCAGTATTCCTAGAGTTTGCAAAGGCTTTTGATACAGTTGATCATGCTATCCTGCTTAACAAACTCCAGTGCTCTGGAATAGGGAAGCATGCTTTAAACTGGTTTCAGTCCTACCTATCATGTGTCCATCTCAGGCTCTTACTCCAACCCCCTGGATATCACCTGTGGTGTCCCGCAAGGCTCTGTTCTGGGGCCCCACCTCTTCTCAGTGTTCATCAATGATCTTCCCACAGCTTGTAAGGAAGCTTCAATACACATGTATGCAGATGACACAATCTTATATGCACACAGCCATAGCCTCTGCGACCTTGAACACGTACTTCAGTCTGACTTTTTGAGACTCAAAACTGGATTTCCTAAAACAAACTGTTTTTAAACACAGACAAGACTGTAACAATGGTATTTGGGACCAAGACTAAATTTGCTTCCAGTGACTGAGCTCCTGATTAGAACCAACGCTAACACCACCCTAACCCCTGTCACTAGTTTTAAATACCTGGGCATATGGTTTGACTCCCACTTAACATTTGGAATGCACATTGATGCCCTGACATCCAAAACCTATGCCAAACTAGGTGTACTTTACAGGAACAAATCCTCCCTAAGCCTGCTGGTCAGAAAGCGTATTGCACAGCAGATGCTAATGCCAATTATCGATTATGGAGACATAGTATATGGCTCTGCACCCCAAATCCACCTTGGCAAACTTGACACCCTCTACAATTCAATTTGTCGTTTCGTTCTCCAATGCAACTACAACACACATCACTGCGAAATGCTCAAAGAACTAGATTGGTCATCACTCGAGTCTAGGCGCAAAGTTCACCTTTCCTGTCTTGCCTTCAAATACTTTCTTGGCAAGATACCCAGCTACCTGAACAAGCTCCTCACCCCTATCACATGCAGTACCTATCACCTGAGATCTGACTCCAAAAGACTGTTCATGTTCCCAAGGCTCAACAAAGTATCCGGCCGTTCGTCCTTCTCTTACCGTGCACCCCAAAACTGGAACAGTCTACCGGAGACTCCCACATCCACCACCAGTTTAAGTTCTTTCAAAACTAAGGCTGTCTCACATTTTAATCTGGTCGTTAACTGATACGTAAGCCTATAATATACATCTTCTCTAACTGTGCATGTAATGTATTGTATATAATGTATACCCTGTTCAATTATGTAACTGTATTTGTAACCATGTATTATTTGTCATATTAACTATGTCCACGACATACTTGAAAACGAGAGGTAACTCTCACTGTATTACTTCCTGGTAAAATATTTTATAAATAAATAAATAAATAAATAGGGGATTTTAACTTGTTTTTTGTATCTCCGGTTCTGGGGGTCATGGAAGGCTGATATTTGGCCACTATGGCCCGGGTCCTCCGGCATGAGGACCTGGCAAATTTCAGCCCGTTCAGACCCACAGAACTGATTATTTTAATATATGTAGTTATTAAAGAAAACACTGTTTTTCAAGGCTGGGATAAAGCTCGGGGAAGTTATTGGCTCTGAGTTATGTTAATGTTCAGGATGGCGACCATTTGTCTACAAACAGCATTCCTGATCAAAGACTTGGCCACTCTGATTGTGTACAATAGTGAAATACATTTTGGGACTGCGTTATAAACTGTGAGTTGGAAGCATATTTCCATGGACTTTATTGTGGAACTTCCAAATTCTAAGGGGATGAATACGATCCTTGTGGTAGTGGACAGGTTTTCCAAGCACACACACTTTATACCCCTCAAGGGTCTCCCCAATTCAGCCACCTTGGCTGACATTTTTTCTAAAGAAATCTTCAGGTTTTCACGGCGTGCCACTTTCCATTGTTTCAGACAGGGGCACTCAATTCTTCTCTAAGTTTTGTCGAGCGTTCTCTCAGATACTTGGCATTTCCCTCCTTTTCTCCTCGGGTTACCACCCGCAGACCAACGGCCAGACGGAGAGAATGAATCAGACCTTGGAGCAGTATCTCAGATGCTTTGTGTCAGAATCTCAAGACAATTGGGTGGACCTATTACCCTGGGCGGAGTTCGATATTAACTCGCTGAAGAATGAGTCCACGCAAGAGTCGCCTTTCTTCATTAACTATGGGTTCCATCCCAGCAGCCTTCCCCTCTCCTCCCTCCCCTCTGGTGTTCCTGCAGCAGATACTTAAATCTCCAATCAACAAAACTCTTGGAAAAAGATTCAAAGAGCCTTGCAAGGGTCCGTCAAAAAACGCAAGCAGATCGGCGACGTCTGTGGGCCCAGAATACAAACCTGGAGACAAAGTTTGGCTATCTTCAAAAAGTATCAAGCTCAAAACTCCTTCCCAGAAGCTGGCTCCTAGATTCTTGGGTCCCTTCAAGGTCCTCGAACGGATCAACACGGTAGCATATCGACTTACGCTCCCTCCCACCATGAAGATACCCTCTGTGTTTCACGTGTCACTTCTGAAGCCATTTGTCCAAAATGTACATTTTCCGGACCGTCCTCGGAGACCCAATCCCATCGTAATACAAGGACAACAGGAATTCGAAGTCCATTCCATTCTTGATTCCCGTTGGGCCAGGGGCAGACTTCAGTTCCTCATTCATTGGAAGGGATATGGCCCGGAGGAACGCTCCTGGGTACCTTGTCATCATATTCATGCTCCAGCTCTTCTCAAACAATTTCGTCGGAAATTTCCTCACAAACCTTGGGAGGATTGTCCGGAGTCCGATCCTCAAGGGGGGGTACTGTAACGGATCGGGGGACATGCGCCTCTCAGTGGGTCCCCGTCACCACAGTACCCACAGCGGCTCTCTACCCCGGTTCCCCGCTCCCTCGGCCTCTCACCTGTCCCGCCCCCACACCGAGCCGTTCCTTCACGGCGCACGCCGCATCTTCACGCACGCGACCGGGGTGTGCGCGCGCACGGCAGCCTTACAGAGGGCACGCGCACCCGATCTTATCAGCCCTCCCGCGCTGCTGGCGCCGCCCCCCGTCGGCTGCTGGCGATTGCCATGAATCACACCCCTGTCTCCCTCCCTGCTCACCTGGACCTATCCCTGCGTTCACCCAGACAGGCCTCCGCTCCACCCCTTCCTACCATTGGCCCTCCTTCCTTTATAACCCCAGTCTGCCCTCTCCTTCCTCGCTCTGCATAGCTTCTCTGTGGCTCCAGTGTGCAGTGTCTATGCCCAGCTCTGCTCTCTGTTACAGCTCTTGTTCCTGTCCCTGCCCCTGTTTGGATACCTTTGGATTGATCTCGGCTCTTGTTTGACTACGTGTACCTCGCTACCCTTGGACTCTGCTTTGGACCTCACTACGCTGCTTTCTCCTGCCCCTGACCCACGGCTCTTGGACAATTACCCTCCGACTTCTGGCACCCCGGATTCAGCAAGTATATCGTTAACCCTTTCTCACCAGGCCCAGCAACGCAGCTTACCACACTCCGGGCACGCCCTCACTGCTGTGGGTGCGTTATACCCTTACCCACCTCAGTACTGGGGACTGGCCAGGTCTGCGGGCATACAGGCGTTACACTGCCACAACATTTCGATGGGGTTTAGATCTGGATTTTGACTAGGCCATTCTAAAAAGCGGAATTTCTTCTTCTGCAGCCGTTCTTTTGTAGATCTGCTTGTATGTTTAAGATCATGGTCTTGTTGCATAACACACTTTCACTTCAGCTTCAGATCACGGACGGATGGCCTGACAGTCTCCTCTAGAATCTTCTGATACAATGCAAAATTCATGGTTGTGTCAATATTGGCAAGAAAGCCGTCCAGGTCCTGAGGCAGCAAAGCAGCCCCAAACCATCACACTCCCACCACCATGCTTGGGATGAGGTTCTTGTTTTAACGTAGTTTTGGTTATTGTCAAACATAACGTTTCTCATTGAGGCCAAAAAGTTCTACCATTGACTTGTCTGTCCAGAGGACATTGTTCCAGAAGTCTTGTGGATCATCTATGTGCTCTTTGGTGAACTTCAGATGGGCAGCGATGTTCTTTTTAGATAGCAGTGGTTTCCTCCTGGCTATCCTTCCATGAACACCATTCTTGTTCAGTGTTTTGATGCACGCGCTCTGAAGTATGATGCTTTGCAGATGACGTAGGACACCATTGACAACGAAGGGGTATAAAGTTTGTTTTTATTGACGTTTGTTACTCCATGCAAAGCACTCTTAGGTGCGAAACGCGTTGGAGGATGTTTGCCTCCCTTTCTTTATGGCTCAAATAAAATAATTATTTTTGAGAGATGATTCTTGCGCTTGTTACTCCGCGTGGCCGTGCGCGGCTACGATTGTTTTCTTCCTCACTACTGCATGTTTTGGGCCTGTTTAAATAAACATGTTAAAATGACATTTAAAAAAGCTAGGAAAAAGATGGATGGTCTGAGGACGTGCTCAAGATAGGCCACGGAGAGATGAGACCGGGGGCATGGAGAGCAGAGGGAT
>WSYH01002791.1:16873-62391 GCA_036426205.1 Ascaphus truei | reverse complement strand
GGGGAAGAAAGCAGGGACATGGTGAATGGGATGGGGGGGATGGGGCAGTGTGTGGGAGGTGGGGATGAGCTCAGATAGGCCACGGAGAGATGAGAACCGGGGGCATGGAGAGCAGAGGATTGGGAAGAAAAGCAGGGGACATGGTGATGGGATGGTGGATGGGGCAGTGTGTGGGAGGTGGGGATGAGCTCAGGATAGGCAACGGAGAGATGAGACGGGGCATGGAGAGCAGTGGGATTGGAAAGAAAGCAGACCTGTTGATGGGATGGTGGATGGGGCAGTGTGGTGGGAGGTGGGGATGAGCTCAGGATAGGCAATGGAGAGATGAGACCGGGGGCATGGAGAGCAGTGGGATTGAGAAGAAAGCAGAGACATGGTGATGGGATGGTGGATGGGGCAGTGTGTGGGAGGTGGGGATGAGCTCAGGATAGGCAACGGAGAGATGAGACCGGGGGCATGGAGAGCATGGGGATTGGAAGAAAGCAGACACGAGAGAGACAGATGGTATGGTGGAGTAGCGGTGATGGATGGTGGGGCAGTGTGTGGGAGGTGGGGATGAGCTCAGGATAGGCAATGGAGAGTGAGACGGGGGCATGGAGAGCAGTTGGGATTGAGAAAGAAAGCAGAGACATGTGATGGATGGTGATGGGGCAGTGTGTGGGAGGTGGGGATGAGCTCAGGAATGGCAATGGAAAGATGAGACAGAGCATGGAGAGCAGTGGATTGGGAGAAAGCAGACCTGGTATGGGATGGTGGATGGGGGCCAGTGTGTGGGGAGGAGGGGATAGCTCACGATAGGGCCACGGAGATGAGACCGGGGGCATGTGAGAGCAGTGGGATTGGGAAGAAAGAACCGGAAGCCTGGTGATGGATGGTGGATGTGGCTGTGTGGGAGTGGTCAGGATAGGCCATGAGAGATGAGACCGGGGGCATGGAGAGCAGTGGGATTGGGAAGAACCTGAACCCATTTCATGCGAATGGTGATATCCTTGGTGTATGCAGCGCCTGGAACCTATTTCTTGCAGAATGAATGGTGATATCCTTGGCGCCTGGAACTCATTTCTTTGTCTCTCTCGGATTTGCACTTCTGCTTTTATATACAGTGTTATTGTATATAGAACTCTGTATTTTAAAGTATTCTTCTTTAAAAACTCTGTATACTGTACATGGTTTGTGCTATATACAAAACAAAACAATACATTCTAGTGCAGGAGGGGGGGAGGGGAGGGAGGATCCTCCATCCTAGAGAGACCAAAACGGGTCGGATTTCAGTATCCCAGTTTCAGCAACGGTGGCTCAGTCTCATCTCAAGTGCACCACCTATGCTGAAGCAGATATCCTGAACCTGTTGGTGGGCCTTGAGGACTGGGGTTGGCCACCCCGGTCTAGATCTAGGAAATACTTCAGTCTGTATAATGTTTTAAGCAGTTCAAACCTGTCTCAAGTTTTGCCGAGGACCAAAATGTTGGTCGGCTTCCATAAACTTTCCGATCGTCCTGGCGCCTCATTTAGCCAAAATGTTTAAATGACAAATAAATGGGCGTCCTCTCCCTAAACACACGGTTACCCGGGCCTGCTTCTAGAGCCTCTATCCTATCCTCCTCCTCAAACCTTTAGTGCCGTTTCGTGCCATTTCTATAGCTCTCGTTACCCCACCTCGGATCCTCCCGATTACGCTACACTCGCGGTTACCCCGGGCCGGCTTCTAGAGTCCGGTTACCCGATGCCTCCTCTCCTAACAGCCGGTTACCCGGGCCGTGCTTCTAGAGTCGGTTACCGGGTGGCCGTGCTTCTAGAGTCGGTTCACCCAAGTCCTCCTCTCCTAACAACCTTAGGCCCGTGACCCCGTATCGCTTGTTCTGGTAAGATCCTCCTCTCCTCCTCCGTTACACCGGCCGTGCTTCTAGAGTCGGTTAGACTCACAGTATCACAGAGGTCACCGACCCCTCAGCATTTACGTTAAAATAACACAGACACTGGTACTCTCATTAAATGCAAGTACTTATTACTGCTATACACCGGTGCTGAGCGCAGGTTACGGGAGGCGCAGTGCAAGGTCTCATCCCTCCTACGGCTACGATACAAAGGTTGTCGTCTACATTAAATGTACTAGCAAGTAGAACACAGAAAAACCTCCTATGAAAGTTACAGCACACCGCCGGGGTCTGCGGCGGGCCGCCGGGGTCTGGCGGACCGCCGGGGTCTGCGGGCGGACCCGCCGGTCTGCGGCGGCCAGAAAGATTGCTGGTTCGATTCCAGCCTTAGTCACTTCTTGACTCAGGGCAAATCCCTTTATCTCTCATGTGCCTCACGCTCCCGCCCATAGCTGCAGACGTTGCCGGGCTCCACCCATACATCTGCTACCTCCACACCCGCCCTCCAGATCAGCTTTGGACTAGATCTACACTAGAACAGTAACAGAAATCCGGCAAATAACATGATTTCGTGTGGCTTGATGGGCTGCGGGGACATCCATTTGCTCCTATTAGCGCATAATTGGCAGCTGGTGACACAGCACACTACATATGAAACCCAACTCCTGCAGTGCACAGCGTGTAGAACACATGGAAGCATACAACAGAGACACAGAAGGTCCGAGGTTGAAATATCCGCCTCTTTGTGACCTGGGGAATTGCTTCTCTTCCATGACTTACATGCTCAGCAGACTGTAGCTCCTCAGGTTAAGGCCCTTTGCCAAATAAGCCTAGACACACCATCTCAAAGACAAAGAGTTCATTAGTTCAGGCATGTTACCCTGTACACGCTAATATGCCAAGAATCAATACATGGCCAGGAGTTATGTACTGTATGTATTAAGTCACCGTTTCCTACAAGGACTTTATAGTGTACGTACAGCACTGTATAATTGTAGTGAGTATCCCCAACCAAGGAGACGAGATGCAGATGAGATATGGCATAGTGTTTTGTTGTTTGCTCCGGAGGACAATGTGAAACCCCAGCAGCACGGACACATTAACATGTATATCATGGGTGATCTGACTTTCCCCTGCCGGAGGAAGGGACAGACTCCAGGCTGGTGATTTAACTTAGGGGGGGGGGGTTGTCACTTCCTGCCAGTTTAAGCCCCACCAGTCCCTCCTACAACAGGTGACACATGGTAAAGATTTCTAAAGATCTGCCTTTTGGTTCATCTTATTTTCCCCAAATATGTATATACAGATACCTCTTTAAAGCAGAGATTAAAACATGAATCGTACTCTGGCCACCTCGGGGAGTTTAGAAAGATTTAGCGGAGCACATATACCCAGACAGGCAGGGTCCTATTCCCAAACCGTATCCTCCTTTTACTACAGAACACCTCGTTCTGACAGGCTGTACGTTTAGGATTTATACAGTAGTATGTATCAAGCTGCTGGCGTGATCCACTATATCAGTTATATATCAAGCTGATCCACTATACAGTATCTCAGCTGATCCACTATACAGTATGTTCGCTGCTGGCGCTGATCCACTATACAGTATGTATCAAGCTGCTGTGCGCTGATCCACTATACAGTAATGTATCAAGCTGCTGGCTCTGATCCACTATACAGATGTTATCACGCTGCTGGAGCTGATCCCTCTATAGTATGTATCAAGCTGCTGGCGCTGATCCACTATACAGTATTTATCAACCTGCTGGCGCTGATCCACTATACAGTATGTATCAAGCTGCTGGCGCGGATCCACAATCGTATGTATCAAGCTGCTGGCGCCGATCCACATACAGTATGTATCAAGCTGCTGGCGCTGATCCACAATACAGTATGTATCAAGCTGCTGGCGCTGATCCACTATACAGTATTATCAAGCTGCTGGCGCTGATCCACTATACATATGTATCAGCTGTTGGCGCTGATCCATATACAGTATCGAGACATTGCGGTTTTGATCTTTAGGATGCAAACTTTGCTACTTTCCATGCTAACATTGCATCCAATCCTACACTAGTCCCTACCCTACACTGCCCTACAATCCTACATGTCCCTACTAATCCTACACTAGTCCCCACTAATCCTACTAGTCCTTACTAATCCTACACTAGTCCTTACTAATATCCTACACTAGTCCTTACTAACCCTACCTAGTCCTTACTAATCCTACAACACTAGTCCTTACTAACCCTACACTAGTCCCTACAACCCTACACTATCCCTACTAACCCTACACTAGTCCTACTAATCCCAGTGGAGCCAGACTAATGCTAACCCTGACATTAGGAGACGCTGCACCAAACCAATGATCTCATCAACTTTACCGCAAAGATCGCTGAACTCTACATACTAAGGGCTTATGCATTAAACGGATAGTGCCGATAGGGAACCTGCACATACAAACTCAGGGACTCGGTAGGAGTTTTCGTGCGGTAGTGTCCAATGGGCACTATTTCAGTGTAATGAATAAACAACACCTACAGTTAGAGGTGGGACCACACACGCAGCAGCACATGCTGACTCGTAGTGTGTGTGGAGATAGCATCCAGCAAGCTTGTCTATACAATTTAACACGTAGTTCCAGGGGTTTGTTGGGGAGAAAGGACTTCTGGGTAAACACGGAAGATTCTGCTTTCCGATAGGTTAACAACCCCCTCCCCCTACCACGCGCCGTTTTGGCACAGTATAAGCACACTGGTATAATACCATATCCATAGTTGGAAGTTAGTGAAATCAATGGCGTTCCCCATTAATGCTTTTGTACTTTAGGGATTTGAGACATACGGTGGTGTGAAAAAGAAAGTACAAAACCCTCTCTGAATTCTATGGTTTTACATATCAGGGCATAACACAATCACCTGTTTCCTTAGCAGGTCTTAAAATTAGGTAAATACAAACCTCAGATTGAAACAACAACACTGACATATTACACCGTTCATGATTTATTTAACAAAATAAAGCCAAATGGAGAAGCATGTGTGAAAAACTAAGTACAAAAACCTTACTGCTTCCATAGGAATTAAGATGCTAAGTAGCAGACAGGCTGCTAATCAAATGCCCTGATTAATTGATCATCAGCAAGTGTGAACACCTCTACAAAAGCCGAAGTTTTTATAGCAGTTTACTGTTCTGGCGACATTCGGTGTTTGTTAACACAATGCCAAGAGGAAAGACATCAGGCAATGATCTTAGAGAAGCAATTGTTGCTGCAACAATCTGGGAGGGTTATAATGTCATTCCAAACCAATTTAAAGCCATCATTCTACAGTGGAAAGATTATTCCAAAGTGGAAAACATTCAAGACAATTGACAAATCTTCCCAGAGTTGACGTCCCCAGAAAATTCACCCAAGGTCAAGACCTGCAATGCTCAGAGAAATTGCAAAAAACACAAAGTTACACTCTCAGACTCTACAGGCCTCAGTTAGCATGTTCAATGTTAAAGTTCATGACGTACAATTAGAAGAAGACTGAACAAGTATGGTTTGTTTGGAAGGGTTCCAGAGAAAGCCTCTTCTCCTCTAAAGAGAAATGGCAGCATGGATTAGGTTGCAAAGTTCATCTGAATAAACCACAAGACTTCTGTACCAATGTCTTTTGACACGAGACCAAAGTGAGATGTTTGGCCAAAATGCACAGTGGCTAAGTGGTTGGTGAAACCAAACACCATATCAGCACAAACACCTGTACCAACTGTCAAGCACGGTGGTGGAGGGGTGATGATTTCTTGTTTTGCAGCTACAGACCTGGAACCTTGCAGTCATTGGAGTCGACCATAGCTCCTCTGTTATAACAAAGTATACTAAGTCCAAATGTAGCATCTTCCACAGCTAAAGCTGGCGAAATTGGGCCATGCAACAGGACATGATCCCAGCGCACACCAGCCAATCTACAACAGAATGGCTGAAAAAGAAAGAATCAAGGTGTTTGCATGGACTCAGTCAAGTCCAGACCTAAACCGATTGAACTGCTATGGCTGGACCTTAGAGAGTGTGTATAAACAAATCGCCCGCAAACCTCAATGAACTGAAGCAACACGTTGAAAGAAGAGTGTGGCAAAATTCCTCCACAAACGATTGAGAGACTGATAAAGTCTACAGAAAACGATTACTTCACAGTTATTGCTGCTAAAGGTGGTTCTACAAGCTATTGAATCATAAGTGTACTTAGTTTTTCACACATGCTTCTCCATTTGGCTTTATTTTTTGTTAAATAATCATGACACTGTGTAATATGTCATGTGTTTTGTTCATCTGAGGTTGTATTTCCTAATTTATTAGACCTGCTAAGGAACAGGATGATTGTGTTATTATGTCCTGATATTTAAAACCATGGAATTCAAGAGAGGGTACTTTTCTTTTTTTGCTACATCCATCTGTAATGTGACTATGGACCCTGCCTCTATACTCAACGGTCCCTATGTCGAGCACCTGCCTACTCTCTACTACACAGACGTGCCGCTCAGTTGGGCTGGGCATCCGTCGCCTTATAACACCGGCGCCGCTCAGTTCGGACCTGCTGCTATAGTAACTAGTAGGTCGCTTGCAGTGTCGGACGCTGGCATGGGAGGAAATAACGGGGGAGAAGTTCCTTTTCTTCTTAACCGCCATTCTTGTCCGCTTCATTTGTCGGGACGCTGGCTCTCTATACTCAAGGTTATGGGCGGCCTCAGTGCTCGGAGCGCTGCCATCTGCACTACAGCAAGGTTGCCTTCATGTGTCCTGTGAGGCCTGCTAGCTCTCTATACAGATAGGTCCGCAGCTTCTCAATGTCCGGAGCTGCCTGCTCTATAAACATCAATGTCCTTTGCGTTGCGGACTGTCCTCTAATACATCAGGTCCTCTCATGTGCCCGGACCCTCGCCTTCATACACAGGCTCCTCAGTGCGAGATTCTTGCTCCTACTACACAGCGCCCCTCTAGTTGCAGTACCTGGGCCATCTGGCTTATACACAGGCCGTACCTCAGTGTCGGACTGCTGCCTCTAAGTAACAGCAGCCGCTCCTGTCGGCCCCGTCGCTTAGGCCAAAGGCGGCTTCGCTGGCGTATTGTCGGACTGGCCTCTTCTATAACCATACGCTCCTTCAGTGGCTGCAACTGTCCAGCTTATACAGTCAGTGCAGGGCCCTCAGTGTGCGGAGCCTCATTGTCGCCTATACAAGGCCAGCTGCGTTCTCGTGACGGACCTGGCTGCTATACAAAGTTGTCCGCTTCTGTCCGTGTCGTACGGCTTCCCTATACACAGGTCGCGCTTCCCATCAGTGCCGGACCTGCCTCTCTATCTACAGCATGCCGCTCAGTGTTGTCGACCTGTCGCCTATACACGAGGTCGCTCCTCAGTGCCGGTACCTGTCTGCTATACACAGGGCCCCAGTGCGGACTTCCCATTGAGTGGTCAGGGGGTACCTGCCTCTATATGCACAGTCCCTTTCCGTGTCGGGACCTGTACCCTATACAGCAGGGATGCCGCTCAGTGGCCGACCTGTCCTATACACAGGTCCCATCATTGCTGCCGCGGTACCTGAGCTCTCTCATATCACAGGGCCCGTCCAGTCTCGGGTTATTGCCCGGCTCCGTTTAGTGACAAATGAACATGAATGGGTGTAAGTTTACCAGGAGGTGGCAGGTTTTGGTGCCGCGTTAGGATATGTCCATGGCGGCTTGATTAGGCCTTAATACACAGAACCCTTGCCGAGCTCTGGCCTGTTTCTCCTTGCACCCTGGTGGCGGTAACACACAGGACAGACTATGAAAAAGGTGCCACTCTGTACTGTAAAACACAACACTAGCTGGCAAGTTCCCAGAGAGTGGCAGGTACATCGGCTACCTCTTTTCTTCTCCGCAGCCATTCTCATTCAAGACTGTAGGCATAAGCTTTATGTCAATGAAGATGTGTAGTCCTTACTTGCAGTATTGGCTTCATATGCAGCATGTGCCGTTTTACTGAGGTAGAAACATTGAACATAATGGCTGTAATTTAATAAAATGTTTTTTTATCCGAGCCAAAATGCTATGCTTCATGGTGTGGGCGCCCTCGATATCTTGCAGGGCACATGCAGACAGGCGAGGGCGCCAAAAAACGCTAGGTTGCTCAAATTCCCATAAGCATATACCCTGTCCGCTGGTGCTGAACCCGAACTCGAGCACGAGGCAGGGCTATGGGTTAATCTATTTCTGATCCCCCCCCTGACTGAATAATCTTTTTCTCACAGGCACATGTACACTTGATTGGCGTTTTATTCTGTGGCGTGATTCTGGTGCGGTATAAATGTGGTAGTTGCTAGGTGAATAGCGTTTGGCCAGGGCAACTTGCGACGTCACTCGTGGCGCTTCATCCCTCGCATTGGCTCATCGCTGGTGTTTGATGAGCAGGGAGGCCGGCGGTTTATAGCTTTTTTTCCGCCAGTCGGCCAGGCAGTTATGGGGGGGAGGATTTGCGCTTGTGGATCTTGGCGATGGGGGACCGTTGAATCGGTAGGCCTGCGGCAGTGAAGCTTCTAGTGTCGCCGTGCTCGTGCACAGGGTGTGAGGAGGTGGAGGGCCGCTCTACCTTTGTGGGTCCTATTGTGGATTCAACTAGGGTCGAGCTGCTACTGAGCTTTTCCCCGCCCGAGCAGGTTCAAGACAGGTTGTAGGGTTTTCTTCTCTCTCTCGCACGTGGGATCCTCTGGTGGTCTTGACAAAGGTGTGGGTGCTGGATGAAGCTTCTTCTTTTATCCCACACTCCAAAGGCAGAGCAAGTATGGGCTTACTTCTCTGCGGTGTGGTCCGGTTCCATGATGTGCATTGAGGTTAATAGTTCATGCGGGCTTATAAAGGCTTGACTGTCGCGCCATCACTTTCTGAGCATAGGTGAGGGTTTCTTCTGTCTCCCGTCCCCTTATTGACCTGCTGATGGTTCTTGTAGCTCCAGATTGATGAACCTTTTTCCTGCACAGTCATTGTGCAACATGTACGGGCCTCTGCATGCTCTCCCCCTGTTGTGGGTTTTCATGTGCCTAAGCGTGAGGTCGCGATTTGCCCGGGCTTCTTTGGCCACGTCATGGCACAGATAAAGGCCTCCGGCTAGGGGTCGTCCCGTCCGCCGTTTCCTCCGCCACTCCGCCCTGGGAGCTTCTCTTCTCCACAACCGTTTTCCTCTGTATTGTCGCAAGTGCTGATTTTATTAATCGGTTTGTGTATCGGCAATGTCGCTGCTGTGCTTGGGCTTCCTTCCCCCCCTTGGGCATTTGTCGATTTAGTCTTCTTCCCTGTACGGCGGCAGGACACATGTCCCTCTGGTGGCTGGATCTTGCTGGTTTTGTATGCTGCTTCATTTCTTAGTGCTTTAGGTTCCTGCATGCCTCTGGTCACTTTGGGACTTCTTTTTCCGCCTTCCTTTTCTCCCTCGTAGGGGTCTGTCATGAATGTCTTTGGTTTTGTCCAGGGCGGGGGAACGTGGAGGTCCCCTGGCCCGTTCTGTTTAAATTCGTGACGCTATCACTCTGCATAGCAGAACCTAAAAAACCTTATAGCTGGAAGTAACTAAAGCTAGGGACTATGTCAAATACAAAACAGATCTATACCATCCCATCGCTCCGAACCCTCCGCAGGATGGTGAGAAGATTGGAAATATGCTGCTATGGACTAATATAAATTCACATGGGGGGGGAGTGGGGGTAGGGAGAGTGATTAGCGCATTCGAGGAGGCTCTCCAGGAATAAAAAGTAATCCTGGCGTGTCAACGCTTACAAATCTAGACAGCGAGAACCTTAACAGCTATAGTGGACTCGGGAGAACTCATAACTACATTTAAGCATCTAACACACATATAATGCTAGCAGATACAGTCACTAGGTCCACACAACAGGACACTAGCACACACACATTTACGACTGCAGACGGTCACAACATTAGATATACACACCATTTACGACTCGCTACCTAAGGGGGGGGGCAGGGAGGGGGGGGGGGGGGCGGGAGCAGGTAGTACAGGGGGGCGCGATATACACACTATTTATCATTTATAACACACGCAGTAACAGGCAGATATACAGCACATTTAACAATGTAACACACAATAATGGGGGCGGAGCAGATATATATGACAAAACACATGGGTGGTACAAGGATCTCGGGCCGGGGGGTGTCACAGTCTAGTAAGGGGATACCATGATTTGGCGAGACCTTTACCGTGCAAGCATGGAGTGAAAGGGGGCTTCCGGCTTTTTGGGTCTTTTGAGGCTTGTATGGAGAAGCCCTAGAAGGCGATATTCCGCTTTCATCTAGAGGTGACAAGTCAGATAGGTGGTGTCCTCTCGTCTCTCAGGAAGGGTAGGGTCCTGCAATGGGGGCATATGTCGCGCATAGTCGGGGGCGGGGGTCTAGGCGGGGGGGGCTCGACCGCACTCTGTATGGCAGTGGGAAGGCGCCAGGCCTAGACAGCCCCCCGCCCTCTGACATTGTTAAGGGACAAAGCATATTTACATACGTGCCCTCCCCGTTCGCGCGCGCCCACCCCCCATGCAGATCGTTATAAAAAGAAAACTTAGCTAATGGGTGAGAAAAGGGATCTTTGAATTCCATCTTTCGGCTCACAACAACCTTGTCGAACCATTTTTGGGTATCTTTTCGCTTCCAAATTCATTTGGGGACATTACAATCCTCCGTAGAGTGGATGGATCTCTCTGGGCCTGCCACCTCATCCATGGTCGTGTGAGGTCTGTTCGATAATGAGCGGGGATGTAACAGGGTTGGTCGCCTTCCTGTGTAACTAGTTCAGCGATAACCCTGTGTGCGAGAGCTTGAGCCCATAGCACTGAGTCATTTAAATTCAGAGCAGACTGTCCTAAAAAAATTAACCTCTCGATCTACATGTTTAGCTTTCCATTAAAAGTTCGCTGACTATGGCATTCACTGTCAAGAGAGATCGCTAGTGGCAGGGAGACACGGCCGCGTGACAGCGGAGAGGATTACACGGAGATCTACGTCTCTCTGCTACTTCTCGTACACCTCTAGGGAGAGCACGCCTGATACCTAGTGAGAGTATCACCACGCGTATAAGCTACGTCTCTCCTGCAATCAAAGGGAGACACGCCTGGGACTTTTTGTGCGCTGGAGTATATCACAGGCCAAAGAGACTATCATAACGTCTACTCTCCTTGCACAACTCACCAGGGAGTACACCCTGAGGACATGGCTGTGAGAGATCACGCAGAGACTAAAACGTCTCTCTCCGCATCAGTCCCTCACTCTCAGGAGATCAACTCTGAGCTGGCTGGAGGCGATTCATCACGGACTATTTCCTTTCTCCTCCTCACCCGAGGGAGACACCCTGAGCTGCTGGAGAGATCACTACACGGAGTGACTACGGTTCTCTTTATCCAAATTTCTACACACCACAATTCTCAAAAGTCAAACGCAGGCGAGACTACCGCTGAGAGGCTCGCCGGAGAAGATCACGTGCAGATACTACGGCTCTTTCACAAACTCGCGGGAGACAGCGACCTGAGACTTGGCCGTAGTAGATCACGGTGCAGAAGGACTTGAGCGTCTGTCCTCATTCTCCATCACGCCAGGGAGACATACGCTGCTGGATGACTGTGTTTAGCCGGAGTAGTAATCACGCAGGACATTACGTCTCTCTCCATTGCCACTCTCACGCCAGGGAGACAATAACCCCTGAGCCTGCTGGAGAGGGAGATCAAGCAGAGACATATACTTCATCTCTCACAACACGCCAGGGAGTACCATACCAACGTCTGAGACTGCTGGAGAGATTCAGCAGATTATACGTCTTCTCTCACCCCGGAGGAGACTACCCATGATTTCTTGACTTCTAAGTCCGGGCGCGTTAAAGAGATCACCAGCATAAGACTTACAAATATCGTCTCTCTCGATCCAACTGGAACTAAACGCCTCTTATACTGGCTGGAGAGATCACCCAAAATAGTAGGACTACGTCTCGCTCATTCTTCTCTATAAGTAGAACCTCAGGAGATACACTGCTGAGACTGCGCGAGAGATGCACACGAGACACGGTCTCTCTCACCCAGGGAGACACCGGACTGAGACTGCCTTGAGAGATCACGTCATGTATACTAGCCGGTCTGCTCCCTCTCATCTCGACCAGTGAGCGCATACCCTGAGTACCTTGCTGGAGATATCAGCGTCGATAGATAGGCCACGGAGAGATGAGACCGGGGGCATGGAGAGCAGAGGGATTGGGAAGAAAGCAGGGACATGGTGATGGGATGGTGGATGGGGCAGTGTGTGGGAGGTGGGGAATTGAGCTCAGGATAGGCAACGGAGAGATGAGACCGGGGGCATGGGAGCAGGGGATTGGAAGAAAGCAGGACATGGTGATGGGATGGTGGAGGGGGCAGTGTGTGGGAGTGGGGATGAGCTCAGGATAGGCCATGGAGAGATGAGACGGGGGCATGGAGAGCAGTGGGGATTGAGAAGAAAGCAGGACATGTGATGGGATGGTGGATGGGGCGTGGGTGGGAGGTGGGGATGAGTCAGGATAGCAACAGGAGAGATGAGACGGGGAATGAGAGCAGTGGGATTGGAAAGAAAGCAGACTGGTGATGGGATGGTGGATGGGGCAGTGTGTGGGAGGTGGGGATGAGCTCAGGATAGGCAATGGAGAGATGAGACGGGGGCATGGAGAGCAGGTGGGATTGAGAAGAAAGCAGAGACATGGTGTGGGATGTGGATGGGGCAGTGTGTGGGAGGTGGGGATGAGCTCAGGATAGGCAAGGAAAGATGAACCGAGGGCATGGAGAGCAGTGGGATTGGGAGAGAAAGCAGGACCTGGTGATGGGATGGTGGATGGGGCAGTGTGTGGGAGGGGGGATGAGCTCACGATAGGCCAGGAGAGATGAGACCGGGGGCATGGAGAGCAGTGGGATTGAAGAAAAGAGAAGCAGAACATGGTGATGGGATGGGGATGGGGCAGTGTGTGTGGGAGTGAGATCAGGATAGGCCATGGAGAGATGAGACGGGGGCATGGAGAGCAGTGGATTGGGAGAACATGGAACCCATTATGCAGAATGGTGATATCCTTGGTGTATGCAGGACGCCTGGTAACCTCATTTATTGCAGAATGAATGGTGATATCCTTGGCGCACTGGAACTCATTTCTTTGTCTCTCTCGGGATTTGCACTTCTGCTTTTATATACAGGTTATTGTATATAGAACTCTGTATTTTAAAGTATTCTTCTTTAAAACTGTATACTGTACATGGTTTGTGCTATATACAAAACAATATACATTCTAGTGCGGAGGGGGGGGGAGGGGAGGGAGGATACTCCATCCTAGAGAGCACCAACGGGTCAGGATTTCAGATATCCAGTTTCAGAACAGGGGGCTCAGTCTTCAAGTGCACCACCTATGCTGAGCAGAGATATCCTGAACGCGCTGGGGGGCCTTGAGGACTGGGGTTGGCCACCCCGGTCTAGACAGGAATATACCTTCAGTCTGTATAATGTTTTAAGCAGTTCAACCGTCTCAAGTTTTTGCCGAGGACCAAATGTTGGTCGCTTCCATAAACTTTCCGATGTCTGGCGCCTCATTTAGCAAAATGTTTAAATGACAAATAATGGGCCGGTCCTCCTCTCCTAAACAGCCGGTTACCCGGGCCGTGCTTCTAGAGCGCTTATCCGATCTCCTCTCTCCTAAACAGCCGGTTTACCTGGGCCGTGCTTCTAGTAGTCGGTTACCCGACCTACCTCTTAAACAGCCGGTTACCCGGGCCGGCTTCTAGAGTCGGTTACCCGATCCTCCTCTCCTAAACAGCCGGTTACCCGGGCCGTGCTTCTAGAGTCGGTTACCGGGCCGTGCTTCTAGAGTCGGTTCACCCGATCCTCCTCTCCTAACAGCCGGTTACCCGGGCCGTGTTCTAGAGTCGGTTACCGATCCTCCTCTCCCTAAACACGCGGTTACCCGGGCCGTGCTTCTAGAGTCGGTTAGACTCACAGTATCACAGAAGAGTCACCGACCCCTCAAGCATTTACGTTAAAATAACACAGACACTGGTACTCTCATTAATGCAAGTATTTATTACTGCTATTACACGGTGCTGAGCGCAGGTTACGGAGGCGCAGTGCAAGGGTCTCATCCCTCCTACGGCTACGATACAAAGGTTGTCGTCTACATTAAATGTACGCAAGTAGAACACAGAGAAACCTCCTATGAAAGTTACAGCACACCGCCGGGGTCTGGGGCGGGCCGCCGGGGTCGCGGGCGGACCGCCTGGGGTCTGCGGGCGGACCGCCGGGGTCTGCGGGCGGGGCAGGAAAGATTGCTGGTTCGATTCCAGCCTAGTACTTTGACTCAGGGCAAATCCCTTTATCTTCAATGTGCCTCACTCGCCCGCCCATAGCTGCAGACGTTGCCGGGACTCCACCCCAGATACATGCTGCATCACCGCCTCAGATCAGCTTTGGACTAGATCTACACTAGAACCGTAAAGAATCCGGCAAATAACATGATTCGTGTGGCTTGATGGAGGGCGGGGACATCCCTATTGTCCTTTAGCGCATGATTGGCAGCTGGTGACACAGCACACTACATAGTAACCCAACTCCTGCAGTGCACAGCGGATTAGAACACATGGAAAGCATACAACAGAGACACAGAAGGTCCGAGGTTGAAATATCCGCCCTTTGTGACCTGGGGAATTGCTTCTCTTCCATGACGTACATGTCAGCAGACTGGTAGATCCTCAGGTTAGGCCCTTTGCCAAATAAGCCTAGACACACCATCTCAAAGACAAAGAGTTCATTAGTTCAGGCATGTTAACCCTGTAACACGCTAATATGCCAAGAATCAATACATGGCCATGAGTTATGTACTGTATGTATTAAGTCACCGTTTCCTACAATGACTTTATAGTGTACGTACAGCACTGTATAATTGTAGTGAGTATCCCCAACCAAGGAGACGAGATGCAGATGAGATTTGGCATAGTGTTTTGTTGTTTGCTCCGGAGGACAATGTGAAACCCCAGCAGCACGGACACATTAACATGTATATCATGGGTGATCTGAGCTTTCCCTGCGGAGGAAGGACAGACTCCAGGCTGGTGGTGATTTAACTTAGGGGGGGGGGGGTTGTCAATTCCTGCCAGTTTAAGCCCCACCAGTCCCTCCTACACAAGGTGACACATGGTAAAGATTTCTAAAAGATCTGCCTTTTGGGGTTCATCTTATTTTCCCCCAAATATGTAAATATACAGATCACTCTTTTAAAGCAGAGATTAAAACATGAATGCGTCTCTGGCGCACCTGGGGAGTTTAGAAAGATTTAGCGGAGCACATATACCCGAGACAGGCAGGGTCCTATTCCCAAACCGTACCTCCTTTTACTACAGAACACCTCGTTCGACAGGCTGTACGTTTAGGGATTTATACAGTATGATGTATCAAGCTGCTGGCGTGATCACTATACAGTATGTATCAAGCTGATCCACTATACAGTATCAAGGATCACTATACAGTATGTATCAAGCTGCTGGCGCTGATCCACTATACAGTATGTATCAAGCTGCTGGCGCTGATCCACTATACAAGTAATGTATCAAGCTGCTGGGCTGATCCACTCATCAGTATGTATCAAGCTGTGGTGCTGATCCACTATACAGTATGTACAATGCTGGCGCTGATCCACTATACAGTATGTATCACGCTGCTGGCGCTGATCCACTACAGTATGTATCAAGCGCTGGAGTGATCACAATCAGAGTATCAAGCTGCTGGCGCCGATCCACTATACAGTATGTATCAAGCTGCTGGCGCTGACCACAATAAGTATGTATCAAGCTGCTGGCGCTGATCCACTATACAGTATGTATCAAGATGCTGGCGCTGATCCACTATACAGTATGTATCAAGCTGCTGGCGCTGATCACTATACAGTATACGAGACATTGCGGTTTTGATCTTTAGAGATGCAAACTTTGCTACTTTCCATGCTAACATGCATCCCAATCCACACTAGTCCCTACTAATCCTACACTAGTCCCTACTAATCCTACACTAGTCCCACTAATCCTACACTAGTCCCTAATACTCACTAGTCCTACCCACATAGTCCTATAACCTACCAGTCCTACTAACCTACACTAGTCCTTACTACCTACACTAGTCCTACTAACCCTACACTAGTCCTACAACCACCTATCCGTACTCAACCCTTACACTAGTCCCTACTAATACCAGTGGAGCCAGACTAATGCTACCCTGACATTAGGAGACGCTGCACCAAACCAATGATCTCATCAACTTTACGCAAATGATCGCTGAAACTCTACATACTAGAGGCTTATGCATTAAACGGATGTGCCGATAGGGAACCTGCACATACAAACTCAGGGACTCGGTAGGAGTTTTCGTGCGGTAGTGTCCAATGGGCACTATTTCAGTGAATATAAAACACACCTACATGTTAGAGGTGGGACCACACACCGCAGCAGCACATGCTGACTCGTAGTGTGTGGAGAGATACATCCAGCAGAGCTTGTCTATACAATTTAACACGTGTTCCAGGGGTTTGTTGGGGAGAAAGGACTTCTGGGTAAAGCACTGGAAGATTCTCGCTTTCCGATAGGTTAAACAACCCTCCCCTACCAGCACGGTTTGGCACGTATAAAGCACACGTGTGTATAACCAACATGTTATGGAAGTTAGTGAAATCAATGGCGTTCCCCATTAAGACTTTTGTACTTTAGGTATTTGAGACATACGGTTGGTGTGAAAAGAAAGTTACACCCTTCTGAATTCTATGGTTTTACATATCAGGGCATAACACAATCACCTGTTTCCTTAGCAGGTCTTAAAATTAGGTAAATACAAACCTCAGTGAAACAACAACACATGACATATTACACCGTGTCATGATTTATTTAACAAAATAAAGCCAAATGGAGAAGCATGTGTGAAAAACTAAGTACAAACCTTACTGCTTCCATAGGAATTAAGATGCTAAGTAGCAGACAGGTGGCTGCTAATCAAATGCCCTTGATTAATTGATCATCAGCAAGTGTGAACACCTCTACAAAAGCCGAAGTTTTAGCAGTTTACTGTTTCTGGCGCATTCAGTTGTGTGTTAACAAATGCCAAGGAGGAAAGACATCAGCAATGATCTTAGAGAAGCAATTGTTGCTGCATCAATCTGGGAAGGGTTATAAGGTCATTTCCAAACAATTTAAAGTCCTCATTCTACAGTGAGAAAGATTATTCCAAAGTGGAAAACATTCAAGACAATGACAAATCTTCCCAGGAGTGACGTCCAGAAAATTCACCCCAGGTCAGACGTGCAATGCTCAGAGAAATTGAAAAAAAAAACAAAAGTTACATCTCAGACTCTACAGGCCTCAGTTAGCATGTTCAATGTTAAAGTTCATGACAGTACAATTAGAAGAAGAGCTGAACAAGTATGGTTTGTTGGAAGGGTTGCCAGGAGAAAGCCTCTTCTCTCTAAAGAGAAATGGCAGCATGGATTAGGTTTGCAAAGTTGCATCTGAATAAACCACAAGACTCTGTAACAATGTCTTTGGACAGACGAGACCAAAGTGGAGATGTTTGGCCACATAAGTGCACAGTGCTAAGTTTGGTGAAACCAAACACCCATATCAGCACAACACCTGATACCAACTGTCAAGCACGGTGGTGGAGTGGGTGATGATTTGAGCTTGTTTGCAGCTACAGGACCTGGGAACCTTGCAGTCATGGGTCGACCATGAGTCCTCTGTATAACAAAGTATACTAGAGTCAAATGTGAGGCATCTGTTCCACAGACTAAAGAGTGGCGAAATTGGGCCATGCACAAGGACAATGATCCCAAGCACACCAGCAAATCTACAACAGAATGGCTGAAAAAGAAAGAATCAAGGTGTTGCAATGGACCAGTCAAAGTCCAGACCTAAACCGATTGAACTGCTATGGCTGGACCTTAGAGAGCTGTGTATAAACAAATGGCCCGCAAACCTCAATGAACTGAAGCAACGTTGGTAAGAAGTGGGCCAAAATTCTCCACAACGAGTGAGAGACTGATAAAGTCTACAGAAAACGATTACTTCAAGTTATTGCTGCTAAAGGTGGTTCTACAAGCTATTGAATCATAAGGTGTACTTAGTTTTTCACACATGGCTTCTCCATTTGGCTTTATTTTTGTTAAAAAATCATGACACGTGTAATATGTCATGTGTTGTTGTTCATCTGAGGTTGTATACTAATTTTTAGACCTGCTAAGGAACAGATGATTGTTATTATGTCCTGATATGTAAAACCATGGAATTCAAAGAGGGTGTACTTTCTTTTTCACACCACTGTATGTGACTATGGACTGCCTTCTCTATAAACCCCAGTGTCGGACACTGCCACTCTCTATACACAGACCCCCTCAGTGCTGCACCTGTCCCTATACACAGGCCCCTCAGTGTCGGACCGCCTCTATACACAGGTCCTTCAGTGTCGGACCTGCTCTCTTACCACAGGCCCCTCCGTGTCGGACCTGCCTCTCTAACACAGGCCCCCAGTGCCGGACCTGCCTCTCAATACAAGGTCTTCAGTGCCGGGGACCTGCTCTCTATACACAGGTCCCGACATGGTGATGGGATGGTGGATGGGGCAGTGTGTGGGAGGTGGGGATGAGCTCAGGATAGGCAAAATGGAGAGATGAGACGGGGGCATGGAGAGCAGTGGGATGAGAAGAAAGCAGAGGACATGGTGATGGGATGGTGGATGGGGCAGTGGGTGGGAGGTGGGGATGAGTCAGGATAGGCACGAGAGAGATGAGACAGGGGATGAGAGCAGGGGATTGGAAGAAAGACAGGACATGGTGATGGGATGGTGGATGGGGCAGTGTGTGGGGTGGGGATGAGCTCAGGATAGGCAACGGAGAGATGAGACGGGGGCATGGAGAGCAGTGGGATTGAGAAGAAAGCAGAGACATGGGTGGGATGGGATGGGGCAGTGTGTGGGAGGTGGGGATGAGCTCAGGATAGGCAATGGAAAGATGAACGGGGCATGGAGAGAGCAGTGGATTGGAGAGAAAGCAGGACCTGGTGATGGGATGGTGGATGGGGCAGTGTGTGGGAGGGGGGATGAGCTCAGATAGGCCACGGAGAGATGAGACCGGGGGCATGGAGAGCAGTGGGATTGGAAGAAAAGAGAAGCAGAGAGAATGGTGATGGGATGGGGATGGGGCATGTGTGTGGGAGTGAGATCAGGATAGGCCATGGAGAGATGAGACCGTGGGGCATGGAGAGCAGTGGGATTGGGAAGAACATGGAACCATTTGATGCGAATGGTGATATCACTTGGTGTATGCAGGACGCCTGGTAACTATTTCATTGCAGAATGAAGGGTGACTGATCCTTGGCGCACTGGAACTCCATTTCTTGTCTCTCATCGGGATTGGCGAACTTGCTGCTTTTATATACAGCGTTATTGTATATAGACACTCTGTATTTTAAAGTATTCTTCTTTAAAAACTGTATACTGTACATGGTTTGTGCTATATACAAAACAATATACATTCTAGTGCGGAGGGGGGGGGAGGGGAGGGAGGATACTCCATCCTAGAGAGCACCAACGGGTCAGGATTTCAGATATCCAGTTTCAGACAGGGGGCTCAGTCTTCAAGTGCACCACCTATGCTGAGCAGAGATATCCGAACCGTGTGGGGGCCTTGAGGACTGGGGTTGGCCACCCCGGTCTAGATCTAGGAATATACCTTCAGTCTGTATAATGTTTTAAGCAGTTCAACCGTCTCAAGTTTTTGCGAGGACCAAATGTTGGTCGCTTCCATAAACTTTCCGATGTCTGGCGCCTCATTTAGCAAAATGTTTAAATGACAAATAATGGGCCGGTCCTCCTCTCCTAAACAGCCGGTTACCCGGGCCGTGCTTCTAGAGCGCTTATCCGATCTCCTCTCTCCTAAACAGCCGGTTTACCTGGGCCGTGCTTCTAGTAGTCGGTTACCCGACCTACCTCTTAAACAGCCGGTTACCCGGGCCGGCTTCTAGAGTCGGTTACCCGATCCTCCTCTCCTAAACAGCCGGTTACCCGGGCCGTGCTTCTAGAGTCGGTTACCGGGCCGTGCTTCTAGAGTCGGTTCACCCGATCCTCCTCTCCTAACAGCCGGTTACCCGGGCCGTGTTCTAGAGTCGGTTACCGATCCTCCTCTCCCTAAACACGCGGTTACCCGGGCCGTGCTTCTAGAGTCGGTTAGACTCACAGTATCACAGAAGAGTCACCGACCCCTCAAGCATTTACGTTAAAATAACACAGACATGGTACTCTCATTAATGCAAGTACTTTATTACTGCTATTACACGGTGCTGAGCGCAGGTTACGGAGGCGCAGTGCAAGGGTCTCATCCCTCCTACGGCTACGATACAAAGGTTGTCGTCTACATTAAATGTACGCAAGTAGAACACAGAGAAACCTCCTATGAAAGTTACAGCACACCGCCGGGGTCTGGGGCGGGCCGCCGGGGTCGCGGGCGGACCGCCTGGGGTCTGCGGGCGGACCGCCGGGGTCTGCGGGCGGGGCAGGAAAGATTGCTGGTTCGATTCCAGCCTAGTACTTTGACTCAGGGCAAATCCCTTTATCTTCAATGTGCCTCACTCGCCCGCCCATAGCTGCAGACGTTGCCGGGACTCCACCCCAGAACATGCTGCATCACCGCCTCAGATCAGCTTTGGACTAGATCTACACTAGAACCGTAAAGAATCCGGCAAATAACATGATTCGTGTGGCTTGATGGAGGGCGGGGACATCCCTATTGTCCTTTAGCGCATGATTGGCAGCTGGTGACACAGCACACTACATAGTAACCCAACTCCTGCAGTGCACAGCGGATTAGAACACATGGAAAGCATACAACAGAGACACAGAAGGTCCGAGGTTGAAATATCCGCCCTTTGTGACCTGGGGAATTGCTTCTCTTCCATGACGTACATGTCAGCAGACTGGTAGATCCTCAGGTTAGGCCCTTTGCCAAATAAGCTAGACACACCATCTCAAAGACAAAGAGTTCATTAGTTCAGGCATGTTAACCTGTAACACGCTAATATGCCAAGAATCAATACATGGCCATGAGTTATGTACTGTATGTATTAAGTCACCGTTTCCTACAATGACTTTATAGTGTACGTACAGCACTGTATAATTGTAGTGAGTATCCCCAACCAAGGAGACGAGATGCAGATGAGATTTGGCATAGTGTTTTGTTGTTTGCTCCGGAGGACAATGTGAAACCCCAGCAGCACGGACACATTAACATGTATATCATGGGTGATCTGAGCTTTCCCTGCGGAGGAAGGACAGACTCCAGGCTGGTGGTGATTTAACTTATGGGGGGGGGGGTTGTCAACTTCCTGCCAGTTTAAGCCCCACCAGTCCCTCCTACACAAGGTGACACATGGTAAAGATTTCTAAAAGATCTGCCTTTTGGGGTTCATCTTATTTTCCCCCAAATATGTAAATATACAGATCACTCTTTTAAAGCAGAGATTAAAACATGAATGCGTCTCTGGCGCACCTGGGGAGTTTAGAAAGATTTAGCGGAGCACATATACCCGAGACAGGCAGGGTCCTATTCCCAAACCGTATCCTCCTTTTACTACAGAACACCTCGTTCGACAGGCTGTACGTTTAGGGATTTATACAGTATGATGTATCAAGCTGCTGGCGTGATCACTATACAGTATGTATCAAGTGATCCACTATACAGTATCAAGGATCACTATACAGTATGTATCAAGCTGCTGGCGCTGATCCACTATACAGTATGTATCAAGCTGCTGGCGCTGATCCACTATACAAGTAATGTATCAAGCTGCTGGGCTGATCCACTCATCAGTATGTATCAAGCTGTGGTGCTGACCACTATACAGTATGTACAATGCTGGCGCTGATCCACTATACAGTATGTATCACGCTGCTGGCGCTGATCCACTACAGTATGTATCAAGCGCTGGAGTGATCACAATCAGAGTATCAAGCTGCTGGCGCCGATCCACTATACAGTATGTATCAAGCTGCTGGCGCTGATCCACAATAAGTATGTATCAAGCTGCTGGCGCTGAATCCACTATACAGTATGTATCAAGATGCTGGCGCTGATCCACTATACAGTATGTATCAAGCTGCTGGCGCTGATCACTATACAGTATACGAGACATTGCGGTTTTGATCTTTAGAGATGCAAACTTTGCTACTTTCCATGCTAACATGAATCCCAATCCTACACTAGTCCCTACTAATCCTACACTAGTCCCTACTAATCCTACACTAGTCCCACTAATCCTACACTAGTCCCTAATACTCACTAGTCCTACCCACATAGTCCTATAACCTACCAGTCCTACTAACCTACACTAGTCCTTACTACCTACACTAGTCCTACTAACCCTACACTAGTCCTACAACCACCTATCCGTACTAACCCTTACACTAGTCCCTACTAATACCAGTGGAGCCAGACTAATGCTACCCTGACATTAGGAGACGCTGCACCAAACCAATGATCTCATCAACTTTACGCAAATGATCGCTGAAACTCTACATACTAGAGGCTTATGCATTAAACGGATGTGCCGATAGGGAACCTGCACATACAAACTCAGGGACTCGGTAGGAGTTTTCGTGCGGTAGTGTCCAATGGGCACTATTTCAGTGAATATAAAACACACCTACATGTTAGAGGTGGGACCACACACCGCAGCAGCACATGCTGACTCGTAGTGTGTGGAGAGATACATCCAGCAGAGCTTGTCTATACAATTTAACACGTAGTTCCAGGGGTTTGTTGGGGAGAAAGGACTTCTGGGTAAAGCACTGGAAGATTCTCGCTTTCCGATAGGTTAAACAACCCTCCCCTACCAGCACGGTTTGGCACGATAAAGCACACGTGTGTATAACCAACATGTTATGGAAGTTAGTGAAATCAATGGCGTTCCCCATTAAGACTTTTGTACTTTAGGTATTTGAGACATACGGTTGGTGTGAAAAGAAAGTTACACCCTTCTGAATTCTATGGTTTTACATATCAGGGCATAACACAATCACCTGTTTCCTTAGCAGGTCTTAAAATTAGGTAAATACAAACCTCAGTGAAACAACAACACATGAATATTACACCGTGTCATGATTTATTTAACAAAATAAAGCCAAATGGAGAAGCATGTGTGAAAAACTAAGTACAAACCTTACTGCTTCCATAGGAATTAAGATGCTAAGTAGCAGACAGGTGGCTGCTAATCAAATGCCCTTGATTAATTGATCATCAGCAAGTGTGAACACCTCTACAAAAGCCGAAGTTTTAGCAGTTTACTGTTTCTGGCGCATTCAGTTGTGTGTTAACAAATGCCAAGGAGGAAAGACATCAGCAATGATCTTAGAGAAGCAATTGTTGCTGCATCAATCTGGGAAGGGTTATAAGGTCATTTCCAAACAATTTAAAGTCCTCATTCTACAGTGGAAAGATTATTCCAAAGTGGAAAACATTCAAGACAATGACAAATCTTCCCAGGAGTGACGTCCAGAAAATTCACCCCAGGTCAGACGTGCAATGCTCAGAGAAATTGAAAAAAAAAACAAAAGTTACATCTCAGACTCTACAGGCCTCAGTTAGCATGTTCAATGTTAAAGTTCATGACAGTACAATTAGAAGAAGAGCTGAACAAGTATGGTTTGTTGGAAGGGTTGCCAGGAGAAAGCCTCTTCTCTCTAAAGAGAAATGGCAGCATGGATTAGGTTTGCAAAGTTGCATCTGAATAAACCACAAGACTCTGTAACAATGTCTTTGGACAGACGAGACCAAAGTGGAGATGTTTGGCCAATAAGTGCACAGTGCTAAGTTTGGTGAAACCAAACACCCATATCAGCACAACACCTGATACCAACTGTCAAGCACGGTGGTGGAGTGGGTGATGATTTGAGCTTGTTTGCAGCTACAGGACCTGGGAACCTTGCAGTCATGAGGTCGACCATGAGTCCTCTGTATAACAAAGTATACTAGAGTCAAATGTGAGGCATCTGTTCCACAGACTAAAGAGTGGCGAAATTGGGCCATGCACAAGGACAATGATCCCAAGCACACCAGCAAATCTACAACAGAATGGCTGAAAAAGAAAGAATCAAGGTGTTGCAATGGACCAGTCAAAGTCCAGACCTAAACCGATTGAACTGCTATGGCTGGACCTTAGAGAGCTGTGTATAAACAAATGGCCCGCAAACCTCAATGAACTGAAGCAACGTTGGTAAGAAGTGGGCCAAAATTCTCCACAACGAGTGAGAGACTGATAAAGTCTACAGAAAACGATTACTTCAAGTTATTGCTGCTAAGGTGGTTCTACAAGCTATTGAATCATAAGGTGTACTTAGTTTTTCACACATGGCTTCTCCATTTGGCTTTATTTTTGTTAAAAAATCATGACACGTGTAATATGTCATGTGTTGTTGTTCATCTGAGGTTGTAACTAATTTTTAGACCTGCTAAGGAACAGATGATTGTTATTATGTCCTGATATGTAAAACCATGGAATTCAAAGAGGGTGTACTTTCTTTTTCACACCACTGTATGTGACTATGGACTGCCTTCTCTATAAACCCCAGTGTCGGACACCTGCCACTCTCTATACACAGACCCCCTCAGTGCTGCACCTGTCCCTATACACAGGCCCCTCAGTGTCGGACCGCCTCTATACACAGGTCCTTCAGTGTCGGACCTGCTCTCTTACCACAGGCCCCTCCGTGTCGGACCTGCCTCTCTAACACAGGCCCCCAGTGCCGGACCTGCCTCTCAATACAAGGTCTTCAGTGCCGGAACCTTGCTCTCTATACAAGGTCCCTGGATGGGGCAGTGTGTGGGAGGTGGGGATGAGCTCAGGATAGGCAACGGAGAGATGAGACCGGGGGCATGGAGAGCAGTGGGATTGGAAAGAAAGCAGACCTGGTGATGGGATGGTGGATGGGGCAGTGTGTGGGAGGTGGGGATGAGCTCAGGATAGGCAATGGAGAGATGAGACCGGGGGCATGGAGAGCAGTGGGATTGAGAAGAAAGCAGAGACATGGTGATGGGATGGTGGATGGGGCAGTGTGTGGGAGGTGGGGATGAGCTCAGGATAGGCAATGGAAAGATGAGACCGAGGGCATGGAGAGCAGTGGATTGGGAAGAAAGCAGACCTGGTGATGGGATGGTGGATGGGGCAGTGTGTGGGAAGAAAGCAGACCTGGTGATGGGATGGTGGATGGGGCAGTGTGTGGGAGGAGGGGATGAGCTCACGATAGGCCACGGAGATGAGACCGGGGGCATGGAGAGCAGTGGGATTGGGAAGAAAGCAGAGACCTGGTGATGGGATGGTGGATGGGGCAGTGTGTGGGAGTGAGCTCAGGATAGGCCATGGAGAGATGAGACCGGGGGCATGGAGAGCAGTGGGATTGGGAAGAACCTGGAACCCATTTCATGCAGAATGGTGATATCCTTGGTGTATGCAGGCGCCTGGAACCTATTTCTTGCAGAATGAATGGTGATATCCTTGGCGCCTGGAACTCATTTCTTTGTCTCTCTCGGATTTGCACTTCCTGCTTTTATATACAGGTTATTGTATATAGAACTCTGTATTTTAACGTATTCTTCTTTAAAACTCTGTATACTGTACATGGTTTGTGCTATATACAAAACAATATACATTCTAGTGCAGGGGGGGGGAGGGGAGGGAGGATACTCCAGTCCTAGAGAGCACCAAACGGGTCAGGATTTCAGGATATCCCAGTTTCAGCACAGGTGGCTCAGTCTTCAAGTGCACCACCTATGCTGAAGCAGAGATATCCTGAACGCCTGTTGGTGGGCCTTGAGGACTGGGGTTGGCCACCCCGGTCTAGATCTAGGAATATACCTTCAGTCTGTATAATGTTTTAAGCAGTTCAACCTGTCTCAAGTTTTGCCGAGGACCAAAATGTTGGTCGCCTTCCATAAACTTTCCGATGTTCTGGCGCCTCATTTAGCCAAAATGTTTAAATGACAAATAAATGGGCCGGTCCTCCTCTCCTAAACAGCCGGTTACCCGGGCCGTGCTTCTAGAGTCGGTTACCCGATCCTCCTCTCCTAAACAGCCGGTTACCCGGGCCGTGCTTCTAGAGTCGGTTACCCGATCCTCCTCTCCTAAACAGTCGGGTAACCGCTTGTTTGGAGATTAGGATCGGGTAACTCGACTCTAGAAGCCGCCCGGAACCGAGTAGTTAAAGCGTAGGCGGTAACCGATAAGAACAGCCCGTAGGCTGTTGAGGAGAGAGGACGATAAGCGGCTCTAGAAGCAACGGCCGGTGACCGGCGTTTAGGAGAGAGGACCGGCCCATTGATTTGTCATTTAAACATTTTGCTAATGTAGGCGCCAGACATCGGAAATTTTATGGAAGGCACAACATTGGGTCCTCGGCAAAACTTGAGACAGTTTAACTGCTTAAAACATTTAAAGACTGAAGGTATATTCCTAGATCTAGACGGGGTGGCCAACCCCAGTCCTCAAGGCCACCAACAGGCGTTCAGGATATCCTGCTTCAGCATAGGTGGTGCACTTGAAACTGAGCCACCTGTGCTGAAACTGGGATATCTGAAATCCTGACCCGTTTGTGCTCTCTAGGACTGGAGTATCCTCCCTCCCCTCCCCCCCCCTGCACTAAATGTATATTGTTTTGGTATATAGCACAAACCATGTACAGTATACACAGTTTTAAAGAAGAATACGTTAAAATACAGAGTCTATATACATAAACTGTATATAAAAGCAGAAGTGCAAATCCGAAGAGACAAGAAATGAGTTTCCCGAGTGCGCCAAGATATCACTTCATTCTCAAGAAATAGTTCCAGGCGCCGGCATACACCAAGGATATCACCATTCTGCATGAATGGTTTCCAGGTTCTTCCCAATCCCACTGATCTCCATGCCCCACGGTCTCATCTCTCCATGGCCTATCCTGAGCTCACTCCACACACGTGCCCATCCACCATCCCATCACCGAGGTCTCTGTTTCTTCCCAATCCCACTGCCTACCATCCCCCGGTCTCATCTCCTTGGGCCTATCGTGAGCTCATCCCCTCCTCCCACCACTGCCCCATCCCACATCCCATCACCAGGTCTGCTTTCTTCCCAATCCACTGCTCTCTCATGCCCTCTTCGTCATCTTTCCTTGCCTATCCTGATCTCATCCCCACTCCCACACACTGCCCCATCCACATCCCATCACCATGTCTCTGCTTTCTTCTCAATCCCACTGCTCTCCATGCCCCCGTCTCATCTCTCCTGCCTATCCTGACTCATATATAGCTCCCCCCACTCCCACACACTGCCGCCATCCACCATCCCATCACCAGGTCTGCTTTCTTTCCAATCCACTGCTCTCCATTCCCCCGTCTCATCTCTTCCTTTGCCTATCCTGAGCTCATCCCACCTCCACACACGCCCCATCCACCATCCCATCACCATGTCTCTGCTTTCTTCTCAATCCACTGCTCTCCATCCCCGTCTCATCTCTCCAATGGTCCTATCCTGAGCTCAAAAAACATGTGTGAGATCTTGAGAAGAGCCTGGTAAGGTAGGGCATCGGAAAGAGTGGGGGGACGCGACTAGTGTGTCAAGATCAAGGGAGGGGATCAAAATAAAGAGCCAGGAGGTGAGAGAGATAGTACAAACAATGAATATATACCAGACAAGGCACGACTATAGAACATTAGGAGAGTGCCGCAGCAAGGGCAGCGTATGTCAAACGAAAGATGTAGTGTGAAAGGCAGGTAAATAGAAAAAGAAAGCGAGATAGCTATGCAACCAAGGAGCGAAAAACAGACAAGGAGTGAGACGTGTAGGAAGAGTAGAGAAACTTGATACAAATCTCAAGGAGGTACACGAAGTTCCCTCCTTCCGCTCACCGCCCCGTCCCTACGCTTCCTCTACCTAACCCACCTTCGAACTCCATGTGCCTTCGTCCCACCCTATCCTGACACCCCCTCACAAAAACACTTCGCTCACCCAGATCAAACATCCTACCAATCCCCATCTGTCAACTGATCCTGGTCGCTCACATCGGTAGTCTTTCTCCTGTTCTTTTAAAAGATTTCCTTTCGCCACCGAGCGGTCGATAGAAACTCTTAGAACCCGCCGAAAAGGGGGCTAAGAACCTGCAACGGTCGTGTGGACGAAGTTCGTTTTCTTAAACGTGCAGGAATCACCTACATCAAACTAAACCGCAAGATGTGTTGACCCTGACGGAAACAAATAACTTGGAAAGTAACGGGAAACGAGAATGTACTAGGACAGATAGGAATCACAGAGACCAGCACAGCATAGTAGTCTAGCAGGGTTTGGGCAACATGATATTGGAGCCAGGCTGTGTCGGGGTGCAATAGAGAGAACTCAATAAGCATGGCATAACGTCATAGGTTTCTGTAGGCGAAGAGCAATGGACGGTTGGGATCAGAGGACATGGAGGGTAAGTATAGAATCAGGACATTTGCCGGTAGGAAGAGTCACCCTCACCTGGGCGAGATAAAAGAGTGCAAAGGTGAAACAAATGGCCAAAGTAACAAAGTGGAAGGGAAGGGGCAAAGGAAAGATTGCAATGGGATAGATACACAGGTAACAACTAACAGACATTAGGGTTGGACCTTAGGAATCAAGGGAAGGGTACTAACGGGAGCCGGAGAAGAGCAAAGACAGCGGGGGCTGGTTGGGTGAGATGCAACCATGGGGACGAGGAGACAGATCCGTGCGTGGATCCTAAGGAACAGGGAGGCAATGCAATAAGGAATGAGAAACACAGAGGAACTGGAGAGCAGGCGGCACAAGCCAGGCACTGCGAAACGGGCGGGGAAGAAAAACGGGAAGATCGAGGGACGAGTACACGATAAGCATAACTAAGGGAGTTTACAAAACGAAACAAAGGCCAAAGTTGAAAAAGACGGAGGGCTCGATACAGAATCATTGAAATAAAGAAAGGCATATACGACAAAGAGGGTCGAAAATATCCAATGAGAGGAGACCAGCACGCAAAGAGGAGAAGGCTCCTGTCCCACCTATCAACTCCCATGTCATTCTTCCCTTACCTTTCTCCTCTACCCCCACTTCTCCCCCTCGGCCGTTCTGTCCTTGTTGCCTAATATTCGCTTGCCCCTCCTATCTACTACTAACTACGTCGGCCCATTCTCCCCAAACTACCCGCGACACAACCGAGTGAGCCCAGATAGCTAACCCGTTGTCAAATCCAGAGCGGCCAGCACATTCTAATGACAGCTTCAGACTCCACTGAAAAGGATTGACGACAACACCTATCTTGCACGAAACGAACTTCAATTCGAAAGAGGTGAACACTGGGACTGGGACCCCACCCAGCCTAGATGAGTGGCATACTAGTTCCTTGCAGAACGACAGTGGACCGAGGGCCTGGGGAATCGGTTGATAAAAACTGGAGAGTTACCTACGACGCCAATAGAAAACAAGTACACCCAACCGCACTCACACACTGGCCCCATCCACCATCCATCACAGGTCTGCTTTCTTCCAATCCCACTGCTCTCCATGCCACCCGGTCTCATCTCTCCGTTGCCTATCCTGAGCTCATCCCCACCTCCACACACTGCCCCATCCACCATCCCATCACCATGTCCTGCTTTACTTCCCAATCCCACTGCTCTCCATGCCCCCGGTCTCATCTCTCCGTGGCCTATCCTGAGCTCATCCCCACCTCCCACACACTGCCCCATCCACCATCCCATCACCATGTCCCTGCTTTCTTCCCAATCCCTCTGCTCTCCATGCCCCCGGTCTCATCTCTCCGTGGCCTATCTTGAGCACGTCCTCAGACCATCCATCTTTTTCCTAGCTTTTTAAATGTCATTTTAACATGTTTATTTAAACAGCCAAAACATGCAGTAGTGAGGAAGAAAACAATCGTAGCCGCCGCACGCCTACGCGGACGTAGACCAAGCGCAAGAATCATCTCTCAAAAATAATATTTTATTTGAGCCATAAAGAAAGGGAGCAAACATCCTCCCAACGCGTTTCGCACCTAAGAGTGCTTTGCATGGAGTAAACAAACGTCAATAAAAACAAAACCTTTATACCCCTTCGTTGTCAATGGTGTCCTACGTCATCTGCAAAGCATCATACTTCAGACGCGCGTGCATCAAAACACTGAACAAGAATGGTGTTCATGGAAGGATAGCGGGGAGGGAAACCACTGCTATCTAAAAAGAACATCGCTGCCATCTGAAGTTCACCAAAGAGCACATAGATTATCCACAAGACTTCTGGAACAATGTCCTCGGACAGACAAGTCAATGGTAGAACTTTTTGGCCTCAATGAGAAACGTTATGTTTGACAATAACAAAAACTACGTTAAAACAAGAACCTCATCCCAAGCATGGGGGTGGGAGTGTGATGGTTTGGGGCTGCTTTGCTGCCCTCAGGACCTGGACGGCTTTCTTGCCAATATGACACAACCATTGAATTTTGCATTGTATCAGAAGATTCTAGAGGAGACTGTCAGGCCATCCGTCCGTGATCGAAGCTGAAGTGAAAGTGTGTTATGCAACAAGACCATGATCTTAAACATACAAGCAGATCTACAAAAGAACGGCTGCAGAAGAAGAAATTCCGCTTTTTATAATGGCCTATCAAATCCAGATCTAAACCCCATCGAAATGTTGTGGCAGTGATACGCCTGTATGCCCGCAGACCTGGCAGTCCCCAGTACTGAGGTGGGTAAGGGTATAACGCACCCACAGCAGTGAGGGCGTGCCCGAGTGTGGTAAGCTGCGTGCTGGGGCCTGGTGAGAAAGGCTTAACGATTACTTGCGAATCGGGGTGCCAGAAGTCGGAGGGTAATTGTCCAGAGCCGGGTCAGGGGCAGGAGAAAGCGAGCGTAGTGGAGGTCCAAGCAGAGTCCAAGGGTAGGCGAGGTACACGTAGTCAAACAAGAGCGAGATCAATCCAAAGGTATCCAAACAGGGGCAGGGACAGGAACAAGAGCTGTAAACAGAGAGCAGGCTGGGCATAGACACTGCACACTGGAGCCACAGAGAAGCTATGCAGACGAGGAAGAGAGGGCGACTGGGGTTATAAAGGAAGGGAGGCCAAGTGTAGGAAGGGGTGGAGCGGAGGCCTGTCTGGTGAACGCAGGGATAGGTCAGGTGAGCAGGGAGGGAGACGGGTGTGATCTCATGGCAATCGCCAGCAAGCCGACGGTGGGGCGGCCAGCAGCGCGGGAGGGGATGATAAGATCGGTGCGCGTTGCCCTGTAAGGCTGCCGTGCGCGCCCCACACCCGTCGCGTGCGTGCAGAAATGCGGCGTGCGCCGTGAAGGAACGGCTCGGTGTGGGGGCGGGACAGGTGAGAGGCGCGGGTAGGGGGAACGGGTAGAGAGCGCTGTGGGTACTGGTGGTGACGGGGACCCACTGAGAGGCGCATGTCCCCCGATCCGTTACAGGTAACCCCCCTTGGAGGATCGGACTCCGGACAATCCTCCCAAGGTTTGTGAGGAAATTTCCGACGAAATTGTTTGAGAAGAGCTGGAGCAGAATATGATGACACGGTACCCAGGAGCTGTTCCTCGGGCCATATCCCTTCCAATGAATATGAGGAACTGAAGTCTGCCCCTGGCCCAACGGGAATCAAGAATGGAATGGACTTCGAATTGTTTCCTTGTTTACGATGGGATTGGGTCTCCGAGGACGGTCGAAAATGTACATTTGGACAATGGCTTCAGAAGTTGACACGTGAAACACAGAGGGTTCTCATGGTGGGAGGGAGCGTAAGTCGATATGCTACCGTGTTGATCCGTCGAGGACCTTGAAGGGACCAAGAATCTAGGAGCCAGCTTCTGGGAAGGAGTTTTGAGCTTGATACTTTTTGAAGATCGCCAAACTTTGTCTCCAGGTTTGTATTCTGGCCCACAGACGTCGCCGATTCTGCTTGCGTTTTTGACGGACCCTTGCAAGGCTCTTTGAATCTTTTTCCAAGAGTTTTTGTTGATTAGATTTAGTATCTGCTGCAGGAACACCAGAGGGGAGGGAGGAGAGGGGAAGGCTGCTGGATGGAACCCATAGTAATGAAGCAAAGGCGACTCTTGCGTGGATCATTCTTCAGCGAGTTAATATCGAACTTCCGCCCCAGGTAATAGGTCACCCAATTGTCTTGAGTTCTGGACACAAAGCATCTGAGCATCTGCTCCAAGGTCTGATTCATTCTCTCCGTCTGGCCGTTGGTCTGCGGGTGGTAACCGAGGAGAAAGGAGGGAAATGCCAAGTATTTGAGAGACGCTCGACAAAACTTAGAGAAGAATTGAGCTGCCCCTGTCTGAAACATGGAAGTGGCAGCCGTGAAAAACTGAAGATTCTTAGAAAAAATGTCAGCCAAGGGGTGTCTGAATGGAACCCTTAGGGATAAGTGGTGGTGGCTTGGAAAACTGTCCACTACACAAGGTCGTATTCATCCTTAGAATTGGACATCAAGTTCTTACACATATCACTGCACAGTAGTGGACCGATAATCAAACAAAGTCATGGAAATATGCTTCCAACTCCAGTTTATAACGCAGTCCCAAATGTATTTCATAGTGTTACACATCAGAGTGGCCAAGTCTCTGATCAGGAATGCTGTTTGTAGACAAATGGGTCGCCATCCTGAACATTAACATAACTCAGAGCCAATAACTTCCCCGAGCTTTATCCCAGCCTTGAAAAACAGTGTTTTCTTTAATAACATCATATATTAAAATAATCAGTTCTGTGGGTCTGAACGGGCTGAATTTGCCAGGTCCTCATGCCGGAGGACCCGGGCCATAGTGGCCAAATATCACCTTCCATGACCCCCAGAACCGCGAGATACAAAAAACAAGTTAAAATCCCCTATTATTATTTTTTATTTATAAAATATTTTACAGAAGTAATACAGTGAGAGTACTCTCGTTTCAAGTATGTCGTGACATAGTTAATATGACAAAATATACATGGTTACAAATTCAGTTACATAATTGAACAGGTATACATTATAACAATACATTACATGCAACGTTAGAGAAGATGTATATTATAGGCTTACGTATCAGTTAACGACAGATTAAAATGTGAGGACAGCCTTAGTTTTGAAAGAACTTAAACTGGTGGTGGATGTGGGAGTCTCCGGGAGGACTGTTCCAGTTTTGGGTGCACGGTAAGAAAGGACGAACGGCCGGATACTTTGTTGACCTTGGGAACATGAACAGTCTTTTGGAGTCAGATCAGGTGATAGGTACTGCATGTGATAGGGGTGAGGAGCTTGTTCAGGTAGCTGGGTATCTTGCCAAGAAGTATTTGAAGGCAAGACAGGAAGGTGAACTTTGCGCCTAGACTCGAGTGATGACCAATCTAGTTCTTTGAGCATTTCGCAGTGATGTGTTTGGTGTTGCATTGGAGAACGAACGACAATTGAATTGTAGAGGGTGTCAAGTTGCCAAGGTGGATTTGGGGTGCAGAGCCATATACTATGTCTCCATAATCGATAATTGGCATTAGCATCTGCTGGCAATACGCTTTGCACCAGCAGGCTTAGGGAGGATTTGTTCCTGTAAAGATACACCTAGTTTGGCATAGGTTTTGGATGTCAGGCATCAATGTGCATTCCAAATGTTAAGGTGAGTCAAACATATGCCCAGGTATTTAAAACTAGTGACAGGGTTAGGGTGGTGTTAGCGTTGGTTCTAATCAGGAGCTCAGTCACTGGAAGCAAAGTCAGTCTTGGCCCCAAATACCATTGTTACAGTCTGTCTGTGTTATAAAACAGTTTGTTTTAGGAAATCCAGTTTTGAGTCTCAAAAGTCAGACTGAGTACGTGTTCAAGGTCGCAGGAGGCTATGGCGTGTGCATATAGATTGTGTCATCTGCATACATGTGTATTGAAGCTTCATCTTACAAGCTGTGGGAAATCATTGATGAACACGAAGAAAGGTGGGGCCGAAACAAGCTTGGGGACACCACAGGTGATATCAGGGGTTGGAGTAAGAGCCTGAGAATGGACCCATGATAGGTAGGACTGAAACCAGTTTAAAGCATGCTTCCCTATTCCAGAGCACTGGAGTTTGTTAAGCAGGATAGCATGATCAACTGTATCAAAAGCCTTTGCAAACTCTAGGAATACTGCACCAGTGAGTTGTCCCCGTTCCATTCCCACACTGGATTTCATTGCAAACTTTTAGCAGGGTAGTTATGGTTGAGTGTTTTGGACAAAGCCAGATTAATGGCTAGGGAAATTTGTACGTGGTGTAAGAACTTGCTTAATGGGAGTGGACAATTTTCCAGGACTTTGGATGGATTGGGAGAAGGAGAAAGAGGGACGGGTTTAACCGACTCAGAAGCAAGGCCGGGTAACGGCGGGCCGTGCTTCTAGAGTCGGTTACCCGATCCTCCTCTCCTAAACAGCCGGTTACCCGGGCCGTGCTTCTAGAGTCGGTTAGATTTGCGATGGAGGTATAGGGGCAGTGGCAAATTAGTACCACCCCGCGGATACCTCCAGCCAGGGCCAAGCGGCAGATGCTTCTGACAAAACCGGTTGCCGCGGGTTCCTCTCCGGTATGGTGTGGCACTGTCGGGAGATGGCCTCACTCAGGGGATCCGTGTATCCACGTTCGGATTAGTACGGAAACGGAGTGAGGGAGGCTGCATGATAGGTAGCCAGCACAAGTAGGCAAGAAGGGCGTTTTAGCCGGGTAGGAAATCAGCAGGTATGGCAGCTAGATTCCCCCTTACCCCTGGCGGGATCCTCAGGGGTCTCTCGCTATCAACCCCTGTGCCGCCTGGCGACTGGGCTGGGGGTATCATGGGGACAGTGGACAAATTGTTGCCACCCCGGAATACCTCCAGCAAAGACCTAGGGCGGTGCATTGCACGAAGAGATGCCCTCGAGCCTACATCCTGGTTAGGGAGGAGACAACGTCAGGCGAGGGGTAGGTGTTTCACTCAGGTAGGCCTTGTCTGGGTTAGGAATTAACCTAGCGGGGGGAGAGTGCAGAGTGAAGTGGTGCGTGTAGGGAGATAGCAGCAGGAGTCATCAGCAGTGGCTGAGGTTGCTTAGCCTAGGGGAGATAGGCAGGAGGCACTGAGAGCGAGGGGAGATAATCATAGGGGTTCAGCGCTGGCAGAAGCCAGGGAGGCTAGAAGGACATGGACTTTCAGGGAGCCCCCTAAACAGATTACCATTCCCAAGTTTGGAAGGTAAGGACCAAGCGAGTAGGTGCTGGGGCCAGAGGGTACGTCCCGCGTCGCCCAGGGTAGCTACAGGAAGGTCAGTCAGGGCCTAGGGGGGTCAGGAGGGTGTATCAGGCAGGTACAAAGGGCCACGGGAAGGAGTGATCAGCCGAGCGATGGTGGTGGTAGCAGGGTGCTTATTCCTGGTCTTCAGATTTGAGACGCGGAGCAAAGCAATCTGGGTCCCAGGAAACCCCCAGTAACAGGCGGTACATGGGGGATTGCCTTGACCCAGGAGGGCACAGGAGGAGGGGTTGTAGATCAGCACACCGGTGGTTGCCTGGAACCAGAGTGATGCCATAGGGGTGGGTGCCAGTGGGGCTTGTCTAGACCAGGGAGGATAGTGCAAGGTTATAGCAAGGAAATCATCTACACATGGTGGGGGGCACGGGTCCAGGCGCGTAGGTGCCCTACAGGATAGTAGCCATAGCTCTTTCCCGACTAGGTTTGATGGAAGCGACGTCTGGTGCTTGGGTAGGCGGTCTCCCACTGGTTACAGAGACATGACACCGTCCTGGGCAATATGCGTGCCGTGTCTGCAAGGTGCCTCCGTCAACGGTGGGGGGGTTGCCCCCCCCTTGTTCACCCAGGCCGATGGTATGAGTGGGCAAGGGGGCAAAGGAGAATGCCCTGGCGGCCACGTTGTGAGCCCTGTTCCAGCAGGATCTGGCTTCACTATCCACCTGGCCAGCAGGAAGCTGTGTACTGGACAAGCCAGAAATTGTTGCCAGGCAACCCCTCAGAACTTATCAAGTGCTTCAAGGATGCCAGTTAGTCCCTTGAGCAGCGAGGGTCATGGGAGAGGGGTTTGGCCCGAGGTTTAAGGGGTTCCACCCCATGGCCACCCCCTGTCTCACTTGGAAGCAAGGGTTAACTGGACTGCGGTCCTCAAGTAATGTGTTTTACCAGGCTTAATTCAAACACCCAATGTAATTCCCCTGTAACATGTGTATGGTTCCCATTCAGTGTCTGCCACCAACACTAACTGGGATCGAATGAGGGGGGAAAGGGTTAATAGTTACAGGCTTGTGTGATATATCGCTTTGTTCCATTTTCGTTTCGCCTCCTTTGCAGGCCATTTTTGCAGCTCGCCCATAGGTCGCCGTTGCAGCATCCATACATCCTATGGCCGAATCCCGGCGACATTTGTGACCATTTTCATCAGAAGACCTGCAGGTGGGCGCCGTAGAGGTAGGAGCGGAGGTTCCCATTGTAAGTCAATGGATGCCAATTCATTCATAAATTCCGCTCGACCGTGACATCCAGGAACTGGTTGCACAATCAACGCCAACAGCGGACCCGCAGAAGCGATACAATATCTAAAAAAAGAGCTTTTGGATCACACTAGGTTCAAGTTTATACACAATTGGCGTAGGAAACTTAGGTTCTAGGGCACCCAGCAAATTTAAATTACTTTTTGACCACTAGGAACCCCACACTCGACCACCTACGCGGTCAAGTAAGTAAAAGACCCTGTAAAAGGATCGAGGTCGCCACGAGGGGTGCGCCCATTGACCTAAGTGGGAGCAAGGGTCCCATTGAACTCCTTATATCGGCAGACCCATGCATTTCCTATGGAGGCTCCGGCCTTATTGGACCTCTGATGGAGAAACAAACAAAGCCGCGTGCTATTGAAAGCTATCTTAAAATCCAAAGTGTGAGAAAAGGGTAGCCCATATCTCCGAGTTACAATGTGAGTGACGCACGAGGGCTGGGATTGTTGGTTGCAGGTAGTCACTGTTCCAGGCATGCACCTTGCCGTGCCATTGTCCAGCCTCTCCAATCAACAGTCGGTGATGGGTAACATGTGAAAAATTTGGATTTCCCCATTGACGTCAATGGCGGTGCAGTTGCTCCATTGAAAGCCTAGGGGGAAGCCCATTGACTTTAATGGAGAAGTGAAAAGCGAGATTTCTTTAGCTATAGCGGGGACGAATCCTGCCATTAACAATTAATAGCGCTCCTCAATAAAAACTAAGCACAGTCTGACCTGACTTTACTACAACTAGGTTTCCTAAAATGGGCCCCAGCCATGGCCAAACCAATTGTCTTCCTAGTCAACTCTATCCTGTCTGCAGGTCTATCCCTGAAGACTGGAAACGATGACCAAACTTATCCCATATCTTCAAAAGTGGGGTACCGACCAAAATAACACTGTCTCAAATACAGGTCAATCTACTCCTCTCTTCTCCAAATCCTATCCAAAGTCCTGGAAAATGTGTCCACTCCCATTAAAGCAATGTTCACACCAAACAATTTCCCTAGCCATTCCAATCTGGCTTTCGTCCAAAACACTCAACCATAACTAACCTGCTAAAAGTTTGCAATGAAATCCAGTGTGGAAGGAACGGGGACAACTCACTGGTGCAGTATTCCTAGAGTTTGCAAAGGCTTTTGATACAGTTGATCATGTATCTGCTTAACAAACTCCATGCTCTGGAATAGGGAAGCATGCTTTAAACTGGTTTCAGTCCTACCTATCATGTGTCCATCTCAGGCTCTTACTCCAACCCCCTGGATATCACCTGTGGTGTCGCAGGCTCTGTTCTGGGGCCCCACCTCTTCTCAGTGTTCATCAATGATCTTCCCACAGCTTGTAAGGAAGCTTCAATACACATGTATGCAGATGACACATCTTATATGCACACAGCCATAGCCTCTGCGACCTTGAACACGTACTTCAGTCTGACTTTTTGAGACTCAAAACTGGATTTCCTAAAACAAACTGTTTTTAAAACAGACAGACTGTAACAATGGTATTTGGGACCAAGACTAAATTTGCTTCCAGTGACTGAGCTCCTGATTAGAACCAACGCTAACACCACCCTACCCCTGTCATAGTTTTAAAACCTGGGCATATGGTTTGACTCCCACTTAACATTTGGAATGCACATTGATGCCCTGACATCCAAAACCTATGCAAACTAGGTGACTTTACAGGAACCAAATCCTCCCTAAGCTGCTGGTCAGAAAGCGTATTGCACAGCAGATGCTAATGCCAATTATCGATTATGGAGACATAGTATATGGCTCTGCACCCCAAATCCACCTTGGAAACTTGACACCCTCTACAATTCAATTTGTCGTTTCGTTCTCCAATGCAACTACAACACACATCACTGCGAAATGCTCAAAGAACTAGATTGGTCATCACTCGAGTCTAGGCGCAAAGTTCACCTTTCTGTCTTGCCTTCAAATACTTCTTGGCAAGATACCCAGCTACCTGAACAAGCTCCTACCCCTATCACATGCAGTACCTATCACCTGAGATCTGACTCCAAAAGACTGTTCATGTTCCCAAGGCTCAAAAATAGTATCCGGCCGTTCGTCCTTCTCTTACCGTGCACCCCAAAACTGGAACAGTCCTACCGGAGACTCCACATCCACCACCAGTTTAGTTCTTTCAAAAACTAAGGCTGTCTCACATTTTAATCTGGTCGTTAACTGATACGTAAGCTATAATATACATCTTCTCTAACTGTGCATGTAATGTATTGTTATAATGTATACCCTGTTCAATTAGAACTGAATTTGAACCATGTATTATTTGTCATATTAACTATGTCCACGACATACTTGAAACGAAGGTAACTCTCACTGTATTATTCCTCTGGTAAAATTTATAATAATAAAAAAATAAATAGGGGATTTTAACTTGTTTTTGTATCTCCGGTTCTGGGGGTCATGGAAGGCGATATTTGGCACTATGGCCCGGGTCCTCCGGCATGAGGACCTGGCAATTCAGCCCGTTCAGACCCACAGAAATGATTATTTTAATATATGTGTATTAAAGAAAACACTGTTTTTCAAGGCTGGGATAAGCTCGGGGAAGTTATTGGCTCTGAGTTATGTTAATGTTCAGGATGGCGACCATTTGTCTACAAACAGCATTCCTGATCAAAGACTTGGCCACTCTGATTGTGTACAATAGTGAAATACATTTTGGGAGATGCGTTATAAACTGTGAGTTGGAAGCATATTTCCATGGACTTTATTGGGAACTTCCAATTCTAAGGGGTGATGAATACGATCCTTGGGTAGTGGACAGGTTTTCCAAGCACACACACTTATATACCCCTCAAGGGTCTCCCCAATTCAGCCACCTTGGCTGACATTTTTTTTCAAAGAAATCTTCAGGTTTTCACGGCGTGCCACTTTCCATTGTTTTCAGACAGGGGCAACTCAATTCTTCTCTAATAGTTTTGTCGAGCGTTCTATCAATACTTGGCATTTCCCTCCTTTTCTCCTCGGTTACCACCCGAGACCAACGGCCAGACGGAGAGAATGAATCAGACCTTGGAGCAGTATCTCAGATGCTTTGTGTCAGAATCTCAAGACAATTGGGTGGACCATTAACCTGGGCGGAGTTCGATATTAAATCGCTGAAGAATGAGTCCACGCAAGGTCGCCTTTCTTCTATAACTAGGTTCCATCCAGCAGCCTTCCCCTCTCTCTCCCTCCCCTCTGGTGTTCCTGCAGCAGATACTAAATCTCCATCAACAAAACTCTTGGAAAAAAGATTCAAAGAGCCTTGCAAGGTCCGTACAAAAACGCAAGCAGATCGGCGACGTCTGTGGGCCCAGAATACAAACCTGGAGCAACAAGTTTGGCTATCTTCAAAAAGTATCAAGCTAAAACTCCTTCCCGAAAGCTGGCTCCTGATTTCTGTGGTGCCTTCAAGGTCCTCGAACCGGATCAACACGGTAGCATATCGACTTACGCTCCTCCACCCATGAAGATACCCTCTGTGTTTCACGTGTCACTTCTGAAGCCATTTGTCCAAAATGTACATTTTCCGACCGTCCTCGGAGACCCAATCCCATCGTAATACAAGGACAACAGAATTCGAAGTCCATTCCATTCTTGATTCCCGTTGGGCAGGGGGCAGACTTCAGTTTCCTCATTCATTGGAAGGGATATGGCCCGGAGGACGCTCCTGGGTACTTGCTCATATTCATTGCTCCAGCTCTTCTCAAAAACAATTTCGTCGGAAATTTTCCTCACAAACCTTGGGAGGATTGTCCGGAGTCCGATCCTCCAAGGGGGGGTTACTGTAACGGATCGGGGGACATGCGCCTCTCAGGGGGTCCCCGTCACCACAGTACCCACAGCGGCTCTACCCCTACCCCGGTTCCCCGCTCCCTCGGCCTCTCACCTGTCCCGCCCCCACACACCGAGCCGTTCCTTCACGGCGCACGCCGCATCTTCACGCAAGCGACGGGGGTGTGCGGCGCACGGCAGCCTTACAGAGGCAACGCGCACCGATCTTATCACACTCTCCCGCGCTGCTGGCGCCCGCCCCCCGTCGGCTTGCTGGCGATTGCCATGAATCACACCCTGTCTCCCTCCCTGCTCACCTGAACCTATCCCTGCGTTCACCCAGACAGGCCTCCGCTCCACCCCTCTCCTACCATTGCCTCCTTCCTTTATAACCCCAGTCTGCCCTCTCCTTCCTCGCTCTGCATAGCTTCTCTGTGGCTCCAGTTGTGTGCGTGTCATGCCCAGCTCTGTCTCTTATTGTTACAGCTCTTGTTCCTGTCCCTGCCCCTGTTTGGATACCTTTGGATTGATCTCGCTCTTGTTTGACTACGTTGTACCTGCTACCCTTGACTCTGCTTTGGACCTCACTACTGCTTTCTCCTGCCCCTGACCACGGCTCTTGGACAATACCCTCCCGACTTCTGGCACCCGGATTCAGCAAGTAATCGTTAACGCCTTTCTCACCAGGCCCAGCACGCAGCTTACCACACTCCGGGCACGCCCTCACTGTCTGTGGGTGCGTTTATAACCCTTACCCACCTCAGTACTGGGGACTGGCCCAGGTCTGCGGGCAACAGGCGTTCACTGCCACAACATTTCGATGGGGTTTAGATCTGGATTTGACTAGGCCATTCTAAAAAAGCGGAATTTCTTCTTCTGCAGCCGTTCTTTTGTAGATCTGCTTGTATGTTAAGATCATGGTCTTGTTGCATAACACACTTTCACTTCAGCTTCAGATCACGGACGGATGGCCTGACAGTCTCCCTCTAGAATCTTCTGATAACAATGCAAAATTCAATGGTTGTGTCAATTGGCAAGAAGCGTCCAGGTCCTGAGGCAGCAAGCAGCCCCAAACCATCACACTCCACCACCCATGCTTGGGATGAGGTCTTGTTTTAACGTAGTTTTTGGTTATTGTCAAACAACGTTTCTCATTGAGGCCAAAAAGTTCTACCATTGACTTGTCGTCCAAGGACATTGTCCACAAGTCTGTGGATCATCTATGTGCTCTTTGGTGAACTTCAGATGGCAGCGATGTTCTTTTAGATAGCAGTGGTTTCCCTCCTGCTCTCCTTCCATGAACACCATTCTTGTTCAGTGTTTTGATGCACGCGCTCTGAAGTATGATGCTTTGCAGATTGACGTTAGGACACCATTGACAACGAAGGGGTATAAAGTTTGTTTTATTTGAGTTTGTTTACTCCATGCAAAGCACTCTTAGGTGCGAAACGCTGTTGGGAGGATGTTTGCCTCCCTTTCTTTAGGCTCAAATAAAATAATTATTTTGAGGAGATGATTCTTGCGCTTGTACTCCGCGTGGCCGTGCGGCGGCTACGATTGTTTTCTTCCTCACTACTGAGTTGTGGCCTGTTTAAATAAACATGTTAAAATGACATTTAAAAAGCTAGGAAAAAGATGGATGGCGAGGACGTGCTCAAGATAGGCCACGGAAGATGAGACCGGGGGCATGGAAGCAGAGGGATGGGGAAGAAAGCAGGGACATGGTGATGGGATGGTGGATGGGGCATGTTGTGGGAGTGGGGATGAGCTCAGGATAGGCCACGGAGAGATAGACCGGGGGCATGGAGAGCAGAGGGATTGGGAAGGTGAAACAGGACATGGTTTGATGGGATGTGGATGGGCAGTGTGTGGGAGGTGGGGATGAGCTCAGGATAGCAACGGAGAGATGAGACCGGGGCATGGAGAGCAGTGGGATTGGAAAGAAAGCAGACTGGTGATGGGATGGTGAGGGGCAGGGTGTGGGAGGTGGGGGATGAGCTCAGGATAGGCAATGGAGAGATGAGACGGGGGCATGGAGGAGCAGTGGGATTGAGAAGAAAGCAGAGACATGTGATGGGACTGGTGGATGGGGGCAGTGTGTGGGAGGTGGGGATGAGCTCAGGATAGGCAACGAGAGAGAGGATGAACATGGGGATGAGAGAGTGGGATTGGAAGAAAGCACAGCGACCTGGTGTTATGGGATGGTGATGGGGCGTGTGTTGGGAGGTGGGGATGAGCTCAGGATAGGCAGGAGAGATGAGACGGGGGCATGAGAGCATGGGATTGAGAAGAAAGCAGAGACATGGGTGTGGATGGGATGGGGCAGTTGTGGGAGTGGGGATTGAGCTCAGGATAGGCAATGGAAAGATGAGACGAGGGCATGGAGAGCAGTGGATTGGGAGAGAAGCACCTGGTGATGGGATGGTGGTGGGGGGCAGTGTGTGGAGGAGGGGGATGAGCTCACGATAGGGCCACGGAGAGATGAACCGGGGCATGGAGAGCAGTGGGATTGGGAGAAAGACGCGGAGAATGGTGATGGTGATGGTGGATGGGCTGTGTGTGGGAGTGAGACTCAGGATAGGCCTTGAGAGATAGACGGGGGCATGGAGAGCAGTGGGATTGGGAGAACCTGGAACCCATTTCATGCGAAGGTGATATCCTTGGTGTATGCAGGCGCCTGGAACCTATTTTCTTTGCAGAATGAGTGATATCCTTGGCGCCTGGAACTCATTTCTTTGTCTCTCTCGGATTTGCACTTCTGCTTTTATATACATGTTATTGTATATAGAACTCTGTATTTTAAAGATTCTTCTTTAAAACTGTGTATACTGTACATGGTTTGTGCTATATACAAAACAATATACATTCTAGTGGGGAGGGGGGGGAGGGGAGGGAGGATACTCCATTCCTAGAGAGCACCAACGGTCAGTGATTCAGATATCCCAGTTTCAGAACAGGGGCTCAGTCTTCAAGTGCACCACCTAGTGCTGACAGAGATATCCTGAACGACTGTTGGTGGGCCTTGAGGACTGGGGTTGGCCACCCCGTCTAGATCTAAGGAAATATACCTTCAGTCTGTATAATGTTTTAAGCAGTTCACACCGTTCTCAAGTTTTTGCCGAGGACCAAATGTTGGTCGCTTCCATAAACTTTCCGATGTTCTGGCGCCTCATTTAGCAAAATGTTTAAATGACAAATAATGGGCCGGTCCTCCTCTCCTAAACAGCCGGTTACCCGGGCCGTGCTTCTAGAGCGCTTATCCGATCTCCCTCTCCTAAACAGCCGGTTACCTGGGCCGTGCTTCTAGTAGTCGGTTACCCGACCTACCTCTCCTAAACAGCCGGTTACCCGGGCCGTGCTTCTAGAGTCGGTTACCCGATCCTCCTCTCCTAAACAGCCGGTTACCCGGGCGTGCTTCTAGAGTCGGTTAACCCGGGCCGTGCTCTCTAGAGTCGGTTACCCGAATCCTCCTCTCCTAAACAAGCCAGGTTACCCGGGGTCCGTGTTCTAGTAGTTCGGTGTACCAGATCCTCCTCTCCCTCTCCTAAACAGCCGGTTACCCGGGCCGTGCTTCTAGAGTCGGTTAGACTCACAGTATCACAGAAGAGTCACCGACCCCTCAAGCATTTACGTTAAAATAACACAGACACTGGTACTCTCATTAAATGCAAGTACTTTATTACTGCTATTACACGGTGCTGAGCGCAGGTTACGGGAGGCGCAGTGCAAGGGTCTCATCCCTCCTACGGCTACGATACAAAGGTTGTCGTCTACATTAAATGTACTAGCAAGTAGAACACAGAAGAACCTCCTATGAAAGTTACAGCACACCGCCGGGGTCTGCGGGCGGGCCGCCGGGGTCTGCGGGCGGACCGCCGGGGTCTGCGGGCGGACCGCCGGGGTCTGCGGGCGGGGCAGGAAAGATTGCTGGTTCGATTCCAGCCTTAGTCACTTCTGACTCAGGGCAAATCCCTTTATCTTCACTGTGCCTCACTCGCCCGCCCATAGCTGCAGACGTTGCCGGGACTCCACCCCAGACATGGCTGCATCACCGCCTCCAGATCAGCTTTGGACTAGATCTACACTAGAACCAGTAACAGAATCCGGCAAATAACATGATTTCGGTGGCTTGATGGACTGCGGGGACATCCTATTGCTCCTATTAGCGCATGATTGGCAGCTGGTGACACAGCACACTACATAGTAACCCAACTCCTGCAGTGCACAGCGGTAGAACACATGGAAAGCATACAACAGAGACACAGAAGGTCCGAGGTTGAAATATCCGCCTCTTGTGACCCTGGGGAATTGCTTCTCTTCCATGACGTACATGCTCAGCAGACTGTTAGCTCCTCAGGTTAAGGCCCTTTGCCAAATAAGCCTAGACAACACCATCTCAAAGACAAAGAGTTCATTAGTTCAGGCATGTTAACCCTGTAACACGCTAATATGCCAAGAATCAATACATGGCCATGAGTTATGTACTGTATGTATTAAGTCACCGTTTCCTACAATGACTTTATAGTGTACGTACAGCACTGTATAATTGTAGTGAGTATCCCCAACCAAGGAGACGAGATGCAGATGAGATTTGGCATAGTGTTTTGTTGTTTGCTCCGGAGGACAATGTGAAACCCCAGCAGCACGGACACATTAACATGTATATCATGGGTGATCTGAGCTTTCCCTGCGGTAGGAAGGACAGACTCCAGGCTGGTGATTTAACTTAGGGGGGGGGGGTTGTCACTTCCTGCCAGTTTAAGCCCCCACCAGTCCCTCCTACACAAGGTGACACATGGTAAAGATTTCTAAAAGATCTGCCTTTTGGGGTTCATCTTATTTTCCCCCAAATATGTAAATATACAGATATCCTCTTTTAAAGCAGAGATTAAAACATGAATGCGTACTCTGGGCCGCACCTCGGGGAGTTTAGAAAGATTTAGCGGAGCACATATTACCCGAGACAGGCAGGGTCCTAATTCCCAAACCGTATCCTCCTTTTACTACAGAACACCTCGTTCTGACAGGCTGTACGTTTAGGGATTTATACAGTATGTATGTATCAAGCTGCTGGCGCTGATCCACTATACAGTATGTATCAAGCTGATCCACTATACAGTATCAAGCTGATCCACTATACAGTATGTATCAAGCTGCTGGCGCTGATCCACTATACAGTATGTATCAAGCTGCTGGCGCTGATCCACTATACAGTATGTATCAAGCTGCTGGCGCTGATCCACTATACAGTATGTATCAAGCTGCTGGCGCTGATCCACT
>WSYH01002791.1:0-16622 GCA_036426205.1 Ascaphus truei | reverse complement strand
GTATGTATCAAGCTGCTGGCGCTGATCCACTATACAGTATGTATCAAGCTGCTGGCGCTGATCCACTATACAGTATACGAGACATTGCGGTTTTGATCTTTAGAGATGCAAACTTTGCTACTTTCCATGCTAACATTGCATCCAATCCTACACTAGTCCCTACTAATCCTACACTAGTCCCTACTAATCCTACACTAGTCCCTACTAATCCTACACTAGTCCCTACTAATCCTACACTAGTCCTTACTAATCCTACACTAGTCCTTACTAATCCTACACTAGTCCTTACTAACCCTACACTAGTCCTTACTAATCCTACACTAGTCCTTACTAACCCTACACTAGTCCCTACTAACCCTACACTAGTCCTTACTAACCCTACACTAGTCCCTACTAATACCAGTGGAGCCAGACTAATGCTACCCTGACATTAGGAGACGCTGCACCAAACCAATGATCTCATCAACTTTACGCAAATGATCGCTGAAACTCTACATACTAAGGGCTTATGCATTAAACGGATAGTGCCGATAGGGAACCTGCACATACAAACTCAGGGACTCGAGTAGGAGTTTTCGTGCGGTAGTGTCCCAATGGGCACTATTTCAGTGTAATGAATAAACACACCTACATGTTAGAGGTGGGACACACACCGCAGCAGCACATGCTGACTCGTAGTGTGTGTGAGAGATGACATCCAGCAGAGCTTGTCTATACAATTTAACACGTAGTTCCAGGGGTTTGTTGGGGGAGAAAGGACTTCTGGGTAAAGCACGGGAAGATTCTGCTTTCCGATAGGTTAACCAACAACCCTCCCCTACCCACGCCGTTTGGCACAGTATAAAGCACACGTGTGTATAATAACCATTATCCATAGTTCTGGAAGTTAGTGAAATCAATGGCGTTCCCCATTAATGACTTTTGTACTTTAGGGTATTTGAGACATACGGTGGTGTGAAAAAGAAAGTACACCCTCTCTGAATTCTATGGTTTTACATATCAGGGCATAACAACAATCACCTGTTCCTTAGCAGGTCTTAAAATTAGGTAAATACAACCTCAGATGAACAACAACACATGACATATTACACCGTGTCATGATTTATTTAACAAAAATAAAGCCAAAATGGAGAAGCCATGTGTGAAAAACTAAGTACACCCTTACTGCTTCCATAGGAATTAAGATGCTAAGTAGCAGACAGGTGCTGCTAATCAAATGCCCTTGATTAATTGATCATCAGCAAGTGTGAACACCTCTACAAAAGCCGAAGTTTTAGCAGTTTACTGTTCTGGCGCATTCAGGTGTGTGTTAACACAATGCCAAGGAGGAAAGACATCAGCAATGATCTTAGAGAAGCAATTGTTGCTGCATCAATCTGGGAAGGGTTATAAGGTCATTTCCAAACAATTTAAAGTCCATCATTCTACAGTGAGAAAGATTATTCAAAAGTGGAAAACATTCAAGACAATTGACAAATCTTCCCAGGAGTGGACGTCCCAGAAAATTCACCCCAAGGTCAGACCGTGCAATGCTCAGAGAAATTGCAAAAAAAAACAAAAGTTACATCTCAGACTCTACAGGCCTCAGTTAGCATGTTCAATGTTAAAGTTCATGACAGTACAATTAGAAGAAGACTGAACAAGTATGGTTTGTTTGGAAGGGTTGCCAGGAGAAAGCCTCTTCTCTCTAAAGAGAACATGGCAGCATGGATTAGGTTTGCAAAGTTGCATCTGAATAAACCACAAGACTTCTGTAACAATGTCTTTTGGACAGACGAGACCAAAGTGGAGATGTTTGGCCATAATGCACAGTGCTAAGTTTGGTGAAAACCAAACACAGCATATCAGCACAAACACCTGATACCAACTGTCAAGCACGGTGGTGGAGGGGTGATGATTTGAGCTTGTTTTGCAGCTACAGGACCTGGGAACCTTGCAGTCATTGAGTCGACCATGAGCTCCTCTGTATAACAAAGTATACTAGAGTCAAATGTGAGGCCATCTGTTCCACAGCTAAAGCTTGGCCGAAATTGGGCCATGCAACAGGACAATGATCCCAAGCACACCAGCAAATCTACAACAGAATGGCTGAAAAAGAAAAGAATCAAGGTGTTGCAATGGACCAGTCAAAGTCCAGACCTCAAACCGATTGAACTGCTATGGCTGGACCTTAAGAGAGCTGTGTATAAACAAATGCCCGCAAACCTCAATGAACTGAAGCAACGTTGTAAAGAAGAGTGGGCCAAAATTCCTCCACAACGATGTGAGAGACTGATAAAGTCATACAGAAAACGATTACTTCAAGTTATTGCTGCTAAAGGTGGTTCTACAAGCTATTGAATCATAAGGTGTACTTAGTTTTTCACACATGGCTTCTCCATTTTGGCTTTATTTTTGTTAAATAAATCATGACACGGTGTAATATGTCATGTGTTGTTGTTCATCTGAGGTTGTATTTACCTAATTTTTAGACCTGCTAAGGAACAGATGATTGTTATTATGTCCTGATATGTAAAACCATGGAATTCAAAGAGGGTGTACTTTCTTTTTCACACCACTGTATGTGACTATGGACCTGCCTCTCTATACTCAGACCCCTCAGTGTCGGACCTGCCACTCTCTATACACAGACCCCTCAGTGCTGCACCTGTCCCTATACACAGGCCCCTCAGTGTCGGACCTGCCTCTATACACAGGTCCTTCAGTGTCGGACCTGCCTCTCTATACACAGGCCCCTCAGTGTCGGACCTGCCTCTCTATACACAGGCCCCTCAGTGCCGGACCTGCCTCTCAATACACAGGTCCTTCAGTGCCGGACCTGCCTCTCTATACACAGGTCCCTCAATGCCGGACCTGCCTCTCTATACACAGGTCCTTCGGTGCCGGACCTGTCCCTATACACAGGTCCCTCAGTGCCGGACCTGCCTCTATACACAGGCTCCTCAGTGCCAGACTTGTCCCTATACACAGGCCCCTCAGTATCAGACCTGCCTCTCTATACACAGGCCCCTCAGTGTCGGACCTGCCTCTATACACAGGCCCCTCCGTGTCGGCCCTGTCCCTATACACAGGCCCCTCAGTGTCGGACCTGCCTCTCTATACACAGACCCCTCAGTGCTGCACCTGTCCCTATACACAGGCCCCTCAGTGTCGGACCTGTCCCTATACACAGGCTCCTCCGTGACGGACCTGCCTCTATACAAAGGTCCCTTCGTGTCGGACCTGTCCCTATACACAGGTCCCTCAGTGCCGGACCTGCCTCTCTATACACAGGCCCCTCAGTGTCGGACCTGTCCCTATACACAGGCCCCTCAGTGCCGGACCTGTCCCTATACACAGGCCCCCCAGTGCTACGACCTGCCTCTCTATACACGTGCGGCGGACCTGCCTCTATCACAGGTCCCTCCGTGCGGACTGTCCCTATACACAGGCCCCTCAGTGCCGGACCTGTCCCTATACACAGGTCCCTCAGTGCCGGACCTGCCTCTCTATACACAGGCCCCCCAGTGCCGGGTTATTGCCCCTCCGTTTAGTGACAAATGAACAGAAGATGGGTAATGTTACCGAGGTGCAGGTTTTGGTGCCGCGTTAGGATATGTCATGCGCTTGTGTAGCTGTAATACACAGACCCTTGCCAGCTCTGCCATGTGTTCTCCTTGCCCGCTGGTCTGTAACACACAGTGACAGACTATGAAAAAGGTGCCTCTGTACTGTAACACTAGCTGCAGTTACCAGAGGGAGCAGGTACAGGCTTCTCCGCCACCATTCTACAAACAGAAGCAGCTTTAGGCAATGGAAGTGTGTAGTCCTACTCAGTATTGCTTCATATTGCAGCATGTCCGTTTTTATGAAGGTATGAAACATTAACAATGGCTTTAAATGTTTTTTTATCCACAAAATGCCATGCTCATGGTGTGCCCTCGATACTTCAGCGAGCTCCAAAAACCAGCCAAATCCAAAGCATACCCTTCCCTGGTGCAACCGAGACTCGGACACGAGGCAGCTTAGGGGTTAATATGACTGAATCCCTGACTGAATCTTTTTCCAGCACATGTACAAGGCGTTTATTCTGTGCGTGTTCTGGTGGCGTATAAAGGTGGAGTTGCAGGTGAAACGTTTGCCGCACTCGACGCACTCGTGCGGCTTCTCCTCCATGTGGCTCAGCTGGTGTTTGATGAGCAGGGAGCCGCGGTTGAAGCTTTTTCCGCAGTCGGCGCAGTTATGGGGCGATTTGGCCTTGTGGATCTTGCGATGCCGTTGGAAATCGGAGCTGCGCAGGAAGCTCTTGTCGCACTCTGCACAGGTGTAGGGCCGCTCACCTGTGTGGGTCCTATTGTGGATCACTAGGGTCGAGCTGCGACTGAAGCTTTTCCCGCAGTCAAGACAGGTGTAGGGTTTCTCTCCACTGTGGATCCTCTGGTGGTTGACAAGGTGTGGGTGCTGGATGAAGCTTTTCCCACACTCCAAGCACATGTATGGCTTCTCTCCGGTGTGGGTCCTCATGTGCATGGTGAGGTAAGTGCACCGGCTAAAGCACTTCCCACACTCTGAGCAGGTGTAGGGTTTCTCCCCCGTATGTGACCTCTGATGGTTCTTGTACTCCGAGATTTGGATGAACCTTTTCCCACAGTCATTGCACATGTACGGCCTCTCCCCTGTGTGGGTTTTCATGTGCCTAAGGTGAGCCGATTTGCACGGGCTTCCTTTGCCACAGTCATCACAGATAAAGGCATCCGGCTTAGGTGGTGCCCTCCGCCGTTTCCTGGGAGGCTTCTTCTTCACCGGTTCCTCTGTATTGTCGCAAGTGCTGATTTTATTATCGGTTTGTGTATCCAATGTCTCTGCTTCTTGGGCTTCCTTGGCCTTCGATGTAGTCTTCTTCCTGTTACCGGAACATGTCTCTGGTGGCTGGATCTTGGCTTTGTTTTTGTTAATGCTGCTCATTTCTAGTGCTTTGGGTTCCTCTCCTCTGGTCACTTGGGACTTCTTTCTCCTCGAGGGGCTCATGAATGTCTTGGTTTTGTTCCAGGGCGGGGGAACGTGGAGGTCCTCTGGCCCGTCCTGTTTATAATTCATGGAACCATCACCTGCAGCAGAACAATAAAAGCACTTAGCAGGAAAGTAAATAAACAGGACATGTCAATACAAACAGATCTAACCCCCGAACCCGCAAGGATGGTGAGGAAGATTGGAAATATTCTGCTATGGATAATATAAATTCCACATGGGGGGGAGTGGGGAGGGGAGAGTGATACCATTCAGGAGCTCCAGGAATAAAAAGTAATCCTGGCCAAACAGCTTACAATCTAACACACTAACAGCAGATACACACACACATTTACAATCTAACACACAATAACAGCAGATACACACACACACACACACACACACACACACATTTACGATCCAACGCACAACAGTAGATATACACACACATTTACAACCTAACACACAATAACAACAGATATACACACATTTACAATTTAACACACAATAACAGCAGATATACACACATTTACAATTTAACACACAATAACAGCAGATATACACACATTTACAATCTCCGTGCACAGCTAAGAAGGGGATACCATGGAGTTTGGCGAGACCTTTTACGCATAGATGAGGAAAGCCGGCTTTTGCTTTGAGGCTTGTATGGAGAAAGCCCTAGAACAAGCCGGCTTCTCAATACAAGTCAATGGGTCCTCCTCCTCAGAAGGTCCTCTCCCATTCACCCCACTCTGTGCAGTGGGAAGGCCCAGGCCTAGACCCGCTCAGCTCTGACATTGGTAAGGGACAAAGCATATACATTCTGTGCCCCCCCCCCCCCCCCCCCGAACCTTTTTAAAAATTAGCTAATGGGTAGAGAGTCTTTGAATCCATCTTTCGGCCACAAACTTGTCACCATTTTGGATTTTCCTCCAATTCATTTGACTTACTAAATCTCCCGTGAGTGGATCTCTGCCTGCCAACTCATCCATGGTCCGTGTGAGGTCTGTTCATAAGACGGGGATGTAACAGGGTGCCTTCCTGTGTAACTAGCAGCGAAACCTGTGTGCGGAGAGCTTGAGCCCAGCACTGAGCAGGTTAATTCAGAGCAGACTGTCCTAATTAACCTGCTCAGCTAGCTCGTTACTCCTTTAAAAGTCCTGCAGCATTCACTGCAAAGAGATCTCTAGTGCAGGGAGACACCCCGGGACAGCCGGAGAGATTACACGGAGACTACGTCTCTCTCACCCAGGGAGACACCCTGAGACTGCTGGAGAGATCACGCAGAGACTACGTCTCTCTCACCCAGGGAGACACCCTGAGACTGCCGGAGAGATCACGCAGAGACTATATCTCTCTAACCCAGGGAGACACCCCGGGACAGCCGGAGAGATCACGCAGAGACTACATCTCTCTCACCCAGGGAGACACCCTGAGACTGCTGGAGAGATCACACGGAGACTACGTCTCTCTCACCCAGGGAGACACCCTGAGACTGCTGGAGAGATCACACAGAGACTACGTCTCTCTCACCCAGGGAGACACCCTGAGACTGCCGGAGAGATCACACAGAGACTACGTCTCTCTCACCCAGGGAGACACCCTGAGACTGCTGGAGAGATCATGTGGAGACTACGTCTCTACTCTAGCAAAGAACAGGACCACAGACCGCTGTGGAGAGAAGACTGCACTGGGACGCTTCTCTCTCCCCTCTCCCCCACACCCCCTAGCCAAATTGGAGGAAGCTGGGGCCCAAAGGTAACTGACCTCCTGAAGTATTGTACTTTGCTGTTAGTATGCAACAGTGCATGCAACTATGCAAGCAACTATGCAACGATGTATGCAACTGTGCAACGATGTATGCAACTGTGCAACGATGTATTCAACTATGCAATGATGTATGCAACTGTGCAACAGTGCATGCAACTATGCAACAATGTATGCAACTGTGCAACGATGTATGCAACTGTGCAACGATGCATGCAACTGTGCAACGATGCATGCAACTGAGCAACGATGCATGCAACTGTGCAGCGATGCATGCAACTGTGCAACGATGTATGCAACTGTGCAACGATGTATGCAGCGATGCAGCCCTCCCTAAAATAACTAATGACCTCATTGCTGCCAAAGACAGAGGTCATAACACTCTGCTCATATTACTCGACTTCTCTGCAGCATTTGACACCGTGGACCACCCTCTTCTCCTTCACATTCTCCATACTGTTGGTATTCGGAACAAAGCTCTATCCTGGATCTCCTCTTGCCTCTCCCATCGTACTTTCAGTGTCTCTTCTGCTAACACCTCATCCTCTATTGATCTCTCTGTGGGGGTACCCCAGGGCTCTGTCCTCTTCTCTTTTCTCTGTACACACTCTCTCTAGGGGACCTAATAACATCTCTTGGGTTTAAATATCACCTCTATGCTGACGACACACAAATTTACTTTTCAACCCCCGACCTTACACCTGCTGTACAAACCAGTTTCTGAATGTCTCTCTGCGATATCATCCTGGATGGCCCTCCGCCGACTTAAACTCAACATGGCAAAAACAGAGCTCCTCATACTTCCTCCCAAACCTGGCCTTACCACCTCCTTCCACATTACTGTTGGAAGTACGATTATTCACCCAGTAACACAAGCACGCTGCCTAGGGGTCACACTCGACTCCTCTCTCATTCTCCTCTCACATTCAGAACGTTTCTAAAACCTGTCGCTTTTTCCTCCGCAATATCACTGAGATACGCCCGTTTCTCTGTTGCTTGACTGCTAAAACTCTGACTCAGGCCCCCATTCTCTCCCGTCTTGATTACTGTAACCTCCTGCTGTCCGGTCTTCCTGCCTCTCACCTGTCTCCCCTACAATCTATCCTAAACGCTGCTGCAGAATCACTCTACTCTTTCCTAAATCTGTCTCCGCGTCTCCAGTGCTGAAATCACTCTCCCGGCTTCCTATAAAATCCCCTCAATACCCAACTAGCACCCTCTATATCCACCTTTAAGACCCACCTTAAGACACACTTGCTTAAAGCATATGAATAGCATTGTGGATTATACTGAACACATGATACATATAGCTTGTCCCCCTGCAGACGCACTTACCAGAACTCCCTCCTACTGTCTCTGTACGTTCTCCCTACCTACCAATTAGACTGTAAGCTCCTCGGAGCAGGGACTCCTTTTCCTTAATTTACTTTTATGTCTGATGCACTTATTCCCATGATCTGTTATTTATATTATCTGTAATTTATATGATTACCCCGTGTATTACTGCTGTGAAGCGCTATCTACATTAATGGCGCTATATAAATAAAGACATACAATACAATACGATGAATGCAACTGTGCAACGATGTATGCGACTGTGCAACGATGTAAGCGACTGTGCAACGATGTATGCGACTGTGCAACGATATATGTAACTATGCAACCATATAAGTAACCGCGCAATGATGCACGTAACTATACATAGCAAGCAAGGATGTAAGAGAGATCATCGGGCGACCCAGCCACACACAGGAGACCTCTCCCAGGAGATCAGGAAGCCCAGCCATGCAACGGAAACCACCTAAAGATTGGGCAACCCAGCCACAAACAGGAGACCCCCCCCGAAGATCGGCGACCAAGCAACGCACAGGAGACACCTCCCAAAGATCGGCGACCCAGCCACACACAGGAGACACCTCCCAAAGATCGGCGACCCAGCCACACACAGGAGACCCCTCCCAAAGATCAGCGACCCAGCCACACACAGGAGACCCCTCCTGATATCGGCGACCCAGCCACACACAGCGAACCCCCTCTGAAGATCGCGACCCAGCACAAAACGGAGACCCCTCCCAAAGATCAGCGACCCAGCCACACACAGGAGACCCCTCCTGAAGATCGGCGACCCAGCCACACACAGGAGACCCCTCCTGAAGATCGGCGACCCAGCCACACACAGGAGACCCCTCCTGAAGATCGGCGACCCGCCACCACAGGAGACCCCCTGAAGATCGGTCGACACCACTAGGCACAGGAGACCCTCCAAAAGATCGGCGACCAAGCAACGCACAGGAGACCCCTCCCAAAGATCGGCGACCCAGCCACACACAGGAGACCCTCCTGAAGATCGGCGACCAAGCTAGGCACATGAGACCCCTCCCGAAGATTGGGCGATCAGCCACGAACAGGAGACCCCTCCAATCTAGGCACAGAAGACTCCTCCCAGATCGGCGACCAAGCTAGGCACAGGAGACCCCTCTCGAAGATCGGCGACTTTGCAACGCACAGGAGACCCCTCCCAAAGATCAGCGACCCAGCCACACACAGGAGACCCCTCCTGAAGATCGGCGACCAAGCTAGGCACAGGAGACCCCTCCCAAAGATCGGCGACCAAGCAACGCACAGGAGACCCCTCCCAAAGATCGGCGACCCAGCCACACACAGGAGACCCCTCCTGAAGATCGGCGACCAAGCTAGGCACAGGAGACCCCCTCCCGAAGATCGGGCGATCAGCCACGAACAGGAGACCCCTCCCAAGCTAGGCACAGAAGACTCCTCCCGAAGAACGGGCGACCCAGCCACACACAGAAGACCCACCAGAAGATCAGCGACCCACCAATTCACATGAGACCCTCCAAAGATCAGCACCAGGCTGGCACGAGGCCCCCTCCTGAATATTCGTCGACCCAGCATCGCCAGGTGACCCCTCCCGAAGATCGGGCGACCCAGCCATGCACAGGAGACCCCTCCCGAAGATCGGACAACCAAGCTAGGCACAGAAGACCCCTCCCGAATAACGGGTGACCCAGCCACCCACAGGAGACCCCTCCTGAAGATCGGTGACCAAGGTAGGCACAGGAGTACCCTCCTGAAGATCGGGCGACCAAGCAACGCACATGACCCCCCCGAAGATCAGCGACCCAGCCACACACAGGAGACCCCTCCTGAATATCAGCAACCAAGCCACGCACAGGAGTCCCGTCCCGAAGATCGGGAGATCCAGCCACGCACAGGGAGACCCCGAATATCGGGTGACCCAGCCAAGCACAGGAGAACCCCCCCTAAATATCAGGCGGCCCAGCCACCCACAGGAGATCCCCCCCCGCCCAAAGTTCGAGCGACCCAGGCACGCACAGGAGACCTCCCGAACATCGCACAATACATAAAGTCTGAATGAACAATCCCCCAGCACATACAACCGCTTACAAATAGTCTGATCACAACCCATACCATTGTAAAAACTCTCGTTTCCTGTAACTAAGGACATGATTGTAAAATACAGGTGGGATTTGTATGTTTTACTTGTGACAATGACCTAGACTTTATCCTCCTCCTCCGGTACATATCGCGGACAGCGATGTGTTTCACAGACACAATGATACACATACAGACTGAAACGCCGTTATATAGAAGAGACCAGCGGAGCGGCCGGAGGAATTATTTACTTTGCGTGTTCCCGGAATAATTGGGCACTTTCGGGATTTCTTTTACCCTTCACTTAACCTCTTGTATCCCCAGGTACAAGGTTATTCCTGGACTTTCCACCACCTTATTACAAGAACGAAGATGCCCGTATGTGGGAGGGACTTGCTGGGTGTATATATATATACCCCCCTATGTAATGTGAGGAGGTGCAGGTACCACACGTGGATGTGATGGTGGGAACGATGTTACCCGTACATACCCCCTATGTAATGTGATGTGGTGCAGGTACCACACGTTGAAGCTGATCCACTAACGGGACGTTTCTAATCTGAACTGCGGGTCCCTCAATAAAAGGTGTCCCTCAATAGAAGGGCCACTGGGGGTCCCCGGGATCACAGGTCACATCTGAGGCCCTTCCTATTTCGGGGAAATATATATTTAGGGGGAGAGGGTATTGCAGCATTAAAGGGCCAGTCCCAAGCAGCCAGCAAAATGTTATATTGTGTGACCGTTTCTCTGCATCCTGAGGAACATCATATACATATATACACACACACACACACACACATATATATATATATGGCCTCAGAGAGGAGACACTACATACAGACTAGAATAAGATACATTGCACACATTATAGTGGGATGTAACTTTAACTCCATATAACCTCTCCCTATAACTCCTATCGCCCCATATAACCCCTCCCTACAACTCCTATTACCCCATATAACCCCTCCCTATTACCCCATATAACTTCTCCCTATAACTCCTCCTATTACCCCATATAACTTCTCCCTATAACTCCTCCTATTACCCCATATAACCGCTCCCTATAACTCCTCCTATTACCCCATATAACCGCTCCCTATAACTCCTCCTATTACCCCATATACCCCCTCCCTATAACTCCTCCTATTACCCCATATACCCCCTCCCTATAACTCCTCCTATTACCCCATATAACCGCTCCCTATAACTCCTCCTATTACTCCATATAACCGCTCCCTATAACTCCTCCTATTACCCCATATAACCGCTCCCTATAACTCCTCCTATTACCCCATATAACTCCTCCTATTACCCCATATAACCGCTCCCTATAACTCCTATACCCCATATAACCGCTCCCTATAACTCCTATTACCCCATATAACCGCGCTCTATTGAAACATCCTTGCATTGGTACAGTAATACTTTAGAACAGACAGAAAATGCCTCAGTGTCAATTTGACGGCAAAACGTGATGCAGCTTTGAGCTTTTTACTGCTTTTGTGGTGTATTGGTGTGTAATATATATACAGTTAGGTCCGGAAATAATTGAACACTGACAATTTTCATAATTTTGGCTCTGTACACCACACCCAATGGATTTGAAATGAAACAACCGAGATGCAATAGAAGTGCAGACTTCCAGTTTTAATTCAAGGGGTTGAACAAAAATATCGTATGAAACGTTTAGGAATTGCAACCATTTTCATACACAGTCCCCTTATTTCAGGGGCTCAAATGTAATTGGACAAATTAACTCAATCATAAATAAAATGTTAATTTGTAATACTTTGTTGAGAATCCTTTGCCGGCAATGACTGCTTGAAGTCTGGAACGCACGGACATCACCAAACGCTGGGTTTCCTCCTTTGTGATGCTTTGCCAGGCCTTTACTGCAGCTGTCTTCAGTTGTTGTTTGTTCGTGGGTATTTCTGCCTTAAGTTGTCTTCAGCAAGTGAAATGCATGCTCGACCGTGTTGTGATCAGGTGATTGACTCGGCCATTGCAGAATATTCCACTTCTTTGCCTTAAAAAAACTCCTGGGTTGCTTTCGCAGTATGTTTTGGGTCATTGGCATCTGTAAAGTGAAGCACCGTCCAATAAACTTTGCTGAATCTGAGCAGACAATATATCCCAATACACGTCAGAATTCATCCGGCTGCTTCTGTCACATCAATAAACAATAGTGACCCAGTGCCATTGTAAGCCATGCATGCCCTTGCCATCACACTACCTCCACCGTGTTTTATAGATGATGTGGTATGCTTCGAGTCATGCGCCGTTCCAAGCCTTTTATATACTTTTTTTCTTCCCATCATTCTGGTACAGGTTGATCTTAGTTTCATCTGTCCAAAGAATGCTGTTCCAGAACTGGGCTGGCTTTTTTAGATATTGTTTTGCAAAGTCTAATCTGGCCTTTCTATTCATGAGGCTTATGAATGGTTTGCACCTTGTGGTGAACCCTCTGCATTTGCTCTAGTGAAGTCTTCACCTCTAGTGAAGTCTTCACTTTATGGTAGACTTGGATAATGATAAGCCTACCTCCTGGAGAGTGTTCTTCACTTGGCTGGATGTTGTGAAGGGGTTTTTCTTTACCATGGAAAGGATCCTACGATCATCCACCACTGTTGTCTTCCGTGAACGTTCAGGCCTTTTTGTGTTGCAGAGCTCACCAGTGTGTTCTTTTTATCTCAGAATGTCCCAAACTGTTGATTTGGCCACTCCTAATGTTCCTGCTATCTCTCTGATGGATTTTCTTTTTTTTTGCAGCTTAAGGATGCCCTGTTTCACTTGCATTGAGAGCTCCTTTGACCGCATGTTGTGGGTTCACAGCAACAGCTTCCAAATGTGAATGCCACACCTGGAATCAACTCCAGACCTTTTACCTGCTTAATTGATGAAGAAATAACAAAGGAATAGCCCACACCTGTCCATGAAACAGCTTCTGAGTCAATTGTCCAATTACTTTTGGCCCTTTGAAAAAGAGGGGGCTACATATTAAAGAGATGTAATTCCTAAACCCTTCCTCCAATTGGATGTGAATACCCTCAAATTAAAGCTGATAGACGGCACTTTAAGCCCATATTCATTATTTAACTGTAACGTGAATTTATTTTGGTACACAGCCAAAATAACAAAACTTGTATCAGTGTCCAATTATTTCCGGACCAAACCGTGGACACACACACACACACACACACACACACACACACACACACAATCCATCTCCCTACCTCATCTCCCACCAAATGAGAATTGATGCTTTCCAGCGAATAATGGAATGGTGGAACTGGGCGGGTAAAACTCATCTACGATCAACGTCCCAAACATTGGCTTTTAGATTTTCAACAAAGACCCCCGATTCCCCCAAAATGTAAAGCGCAGAGTGAGCGGGCTTTAAGAACATATAATAAGATGGTAGTATTATAAGCAGACCCCATTTATTTCTGCATTTCAGGGAGGTAAACAGCAGCTACAGGAAGCAGTGAGATAACAGCCGTCCTATTACCACCATACAGCGGTTCGGTAAAACAGGTCCCACTTCATTAAAAAAGCAGAAGACAAACCAGGAAAGCAGAGCTGGGATCCTCATGCCAACCAAGTCCCAGAACCAGCTGACGGCGAGGATCCATTTAGCCTCTGACGGGTCTGTCATGTGGTACATCACTTTGCATTTTCAAAAGCGGTATGGCAGTGGGAATCCGCCCGTACCCGAATGGCCATATACAGACACCCATTCCCCTACGGTGATCAAACTGCGACACCAAGCCAGAAGAAACCTTACAGTCTTCCTACGATGTCTTCTGGATTTAAGTAGCCTCCGTTATTGCATTTCTGCGCAAGACTAGAGATGTGGACAAAATAGAAGCAAAGTACAGTTGATCAATGCTTCCAGATATTGAATACTAAGTAACAGTCTATAATATATAAACTTGCTTGCAGAAAGGACGAGTGTGATTTCTGTTGAAGAAGAATCTTGCTCAAATTGCAGGGAGTGTATACCTAATGTCCTATGGCTGATAATACAGCAAGAACCTGCTAAAGAACAGCAGCACTGCCGGGTTCTCTTCGCACAAGCACCACCACCTTCTAATGCAATGTATAAGTCTTCCTCCCACTGTCTGACGACTGTAATGTGGGAAGAAAGTAGAAGGACTCACAGTATAGTGCCGCCCGTTCCAGGTGCGAGCCTCACGCCGAGAGCATAGTGCAGAGAAGCGCTGAAAAATGCGTGAAACGCGTTGGTTACTCTATCCTCTCTCATGCCTTGTCACCTTATTCATTAGACTGTTTTTAACTTGGTATGGTAGCCCTTTGATCTTTTGCTGCTGTGCTCCGGTTTTTCTATCAGACTGGATCCCCTGCAAGACTAGAGATGGGCGATTTGGATCCGCAGCGGATCGGGTGGTTACTTTTGTTCGCAAATTTCCACGAATCAGTTTCAATAAGGGCGATTCGTCTTTCCGGATTTGTTTTCTTAATCATTGGAGATCCTATCCGCGGATTCCGGAATCCACAGATTGGATTCTTAAGAATCCGTGCGGATTTTATCCAATGGCGGTTTTGGATTAATCCGCACGGATTTGACACCGCGGAACGGATTTTGAACGGAAAGCCCGGGAAACGGACGTTGACAGTTTCGCCCGCCTGTACACACGGCTCGGATATAGAGGGACGGCACTTGTGGCACTCCCATTGCCACATCTGTTTATCGCAGCTCTGTAAAATAGGTTAAGAAGCCACGCCGGGCAAAAGGCGAGAAGAACCGGGAGTTTAAGATGGGATCCCAGACTGAACCTTCTTCCAGCAGTTGTACAATGTGTCCATCCGGTGAGAGTTCTGGTGACGCGCAAAGGCCAAGTTGTTCTTGAATTTCTTGCCGCACTCTGGGCACAGGTGGCTCCGTTCTCCCATGTGGCTCAGCTGGTGTCTGATGAGTAGGGAGTTGCGGTTGAAGCTTTGTCCGCAGTCTGGGCAATTGTGGGGCTTTTGGGCCTTGTGTATATTGCGGTGCCGGTTGTAATCGGAGCTGCGGGCAAAGCTCTTACCGCATTCCGTGCAGGTGTAGGGTTTCTCCCCAGTGTGGGTCCTGCTATGGATCACCAGATTTGAGGTACGACTGAAGCTTTTCCCACAGTCGAGACAGGTGTAGGGTTTGTCGCCGCTATGGATTCTCAAATGGAGGACAAGGTGAGGATGCTGGATGAAGCTCTTCCCACACTCCAAACACATGTATGGCTTCTCCCCTGTGTGGGTTCTCATGTGCGTGGTGAGGTATGTGCACCGACTGAAGCGCTTCCCACACTCCGCACAAGTGTATGGTTTCTCCCCCGTGTGCGATCTCTGATGGTTGTTATAATCAGAGACCTGGATAAACTTTTTCCCACATTCGGTGCATGTGTATGGCTTCTCTCCCGTGTGGGTCTTCTGGTGCCTTAAGTAAGCAGATCTGCATGGGCAGCTTTTGCCGCACTGATCACAGACATGAGCCTTACACTTTGCCTGCGTCTTCTGGAGCTTCTTTGAAGCCGTCTTGTTCATCTGCGATTTGGAGTTCTCGGGTTCCTCTGTGTTCTGGCCAGCACTGGCGATAGCTCTGCAGGACATCTCTGCTGCATGGTCTTCTTTACCCTGCCGTGTTCCCGTATCCCCAACCACTAAGACTTCTGATGTATCCATATTTCTGTCTGTAGAGCTCATGTTTCAAAAACGTATCCCCAGCTGTTATCCCTCTCGCAATCTTAGGGTCTGGGAGAGCCGATGTTGGGGTGAAACCTTCCTGAGCTGCTTCCCACTCATGACACCAAGATCTGCAGCAGAGACACAAACGAGGGCTGTGGTTGTTCTTGCAAAAAAACTTTTCAACACAACTGAAAATGTATAGGGGGATGAGTTAGGGAACAGTGAGAGAACATGCAACACTTTATTCATCGTGCGGAACGCGTTGCATTAGCACAGAAAGTTCTCTAGATGTTGTGCACAAAATGAAGTTCACAAACACCTCTTCTTCGGCTGGGACTAGTGAGCGGTGAAGCTAGATTTGAAGACATGGTGAGCCTGCAAATGTAAACTCTGCTCTTCTCCTGGACTTGTTCATGTCGGAGGATGAAGATGAATTACTACAAATGTGTTTCAAAGCGGTGCTCCCACCGCCTGCAACGTTCACAGTATACAGTATATACAGCAAGGACTGTGAGGAGCACGAGACCGATCACATATTACCTCGCTCTGCCATGTCACAGAGATTGGAAGCAAATACGAACCAACTGAGCATCAATCCTAAGAAAAGACATTATGGAACTAGAGAGAGTGCAGAGAAGAGCCACCAAATTAATAAAGGGGATGGACAATCTAACTTATGAGGAGAGGCTAGCTAAATTAGATTTATTTACATTAGAAAAGAGGCGGCTAAGAGGGGATATGATAACTATATACAAATATATTCAGGGACAATA
>WSYH01002790.1:32283-78910 GCA_036426205.1 Ascaphus truei | reverse complement strand
TATATGTATGTATTGGGTAGGTGGGGTTTTTGTATGCATTTGGGGGGTAGGTTGTATATATTTGGGGGTGGGAAGTTTTTTGCATTGGGGGTGGGACGTTTTTTGCATTGGGGGTGGGAAGTTTTTTGGTATATATCTTGTGGGGGGAATTGTGTGTAGGGGGGCGGAATGAGTGACCGTGGGGTAATTGATGGAGGGAGAGGACAGAGGGAGTGAGTGAGGAAAAGAGGGAGTAAGAGTGAGAAGCAGGGGAGAGAAATACATGCGAGGCGGGAGAGTGAGATGGGGTGAGACGGAAGGGAGAGAAATACATGGGATGGGGGGGGGAAGAGAGGGGGCTCATGAGGTGTGAAATGGGGGGGTTGGTGGGCAATACCACCGACACGGGGGGGGCCTGCTCAAAATGTTTGTCCCGGCCCCACGATTTCTTGTGGGGGCCCCTGGATACATTGATAATCTCTGGTGTGCTTTTTTACTTCCCAAACCTCTGTAAATGTTCTGCTAAGATATCACAAATGGCAGTGATTGTGTAACTTCAAAGAGTTCTTATAGAAATGAAAATGAGAGATCTTTTTCCAAAAATTCCCTTTCAAGTGTAAGCAACCACAATATGGTATGAAATGTTCATCCAACTATTTCAAGCCAAAAAGCAATCATAACAGTAAGTTGATAAGAATGTTCTCATGAATGTTGATCCAAAACACTTAACAGATAATCAAACATAAAGCAAAGTTTGTTTATTAAAAAAAAAAAAAAAAAAAAAAAACGCTTAGGAAAATGTTTTGTATACAAAACTGTTCTGCATTTGTTATTGTAACGAGAGCTATACTGCATTGTATAGAAACTCCAACGGCAGAATAGATTGGTTTTTTTTGGGGGGGGGGGGGGAAAGAGTAGGGACATGCTTATCGCTGCTGCACAAAGATACAGTTTCATTCAGTCTCTGAGTTTGCCTCACAGAGAATAGCACACAGTAGCTGGCATCACCGGGCTCTATGGCACAATGGTTGTTACCAGTCATAGGCCACTAGGTCACACATTCACACACTCCTGGATTACTTCCAGTTTAAAAGGAGCAAACCAAGCAATATTCTACATGTGTTTTTTTTATATATAATAAAACAGTTCTGTAGTATTAAATAATACTTACTACCTTTTTTATTTCACAATTGTAACGCTTGCGCTCACCATGAACAAGGCGGGACCCCGGCACTGAGGTGGGAAAGTATTAAACAGCGCACCCACACCGGCGAAGACACGCCTGGAGGGTGGACAGTCTAGATAGCCGGATCTGGATTGGAGAGAGTGGATTAGTCGTAGTAGGTTTAGGGTTGGAGTGGGTTACCGTGGTCTAGGGTTGGAGCCAGGAGGGTAGTCGAGAGTCCGTTAGCCATGGTAAGGGATGGAGAAGAGCGGAAGGTCAGAGGCAAGCCGGGGTCAGTAATGCAGAGAATGGTCCAAAGTCTAGCCGGGTCGGTACACAGGGAGACAAGCAGCAACAAGGTAAACACAGGAACAAGGCAGGCACAGGGAAATGAGAACACAAGGTCACCTATGACTATGATTAGCCAAAGTGTGAATGCACTAGCTGAGCATATACAGTGGATGGGAACCAATGGGACAGAGGGGAGGAGCAGAGGTGTGTGCACAACGGAGGCAGGGATAGGCTGTGAACGGTGCAGGAGACAGGTGAGGGTGATCAGAGTTGACGCGTAGCTTGGGAGCGGTGCACGTGTGTCACGTGTGTGCGCCACGTTGGGCGGCCACGCGTCACAGGCGGAGGGGCGGAGCCAAGCTTCGTGGAATTCCTGAAAGTCCTCCGTGGGTGTGCGCGCTCTGTGAGGTGCGCGGGAGCTGGCACAGCAGGGGGACAAAGAGGATGCACACCACAGGGGACGTGCCCTGAGAATCCTTGCAGTAAGAGGTTGTGCAGTGGAAGGTTAGGAGGGAGCACACCGCGGAGGACGTGTTCCCCGATTCCTTACAACAATTCAACGATTAATGCAATTTTGAATTAATTTTAATATACTGAGCATTCTTTTATTTCTTTTGCAGGTTTTAACCCAGCTCCCCAGCAGTGCAAGATCTTTGTAACACTTTCCTGTATGTGATCATTTGTTGCCAATATTCCCAGAAGTTTGAGCTGCAAACTGTAACAATAGGCAATGTTACCTTAGAAATGTAAGAATACATTGTAGCTGCTGAGTTACACTGATTGAAGGCTTGATTGAAACTGAAAGGCAGCCATTTAGTGATCTCTGGCAAAAAGGATTTTGCTTATCGATCTCAAACCCTTCCTATTCCTCCCTCTCTTGCTTTGAGGTTCACACTGTCCAGATCCTCTCTCCTCTCCCTGTCCACATGGCGGTCATCTATCGCCCACCTACCTCTACTTATCCCCCTTCTGCTTTTCCCTCTCACTTTGAATACTGGCTCTCTTTCTTTCCTCTCCTCAGACTCCCCTGTTCTTCTCCTTGGGGACTTCAACTGCCACATTGATGACCCCTCTCTCCCTTGGGCTTCCCACTTTCTCTCTCAAGCCTCTTCTTTTGTCAACAGTGGACTGCAGCCAGCACCCACAAGGATAGCCACTACCTAGATCTGGTTTTCACTAAAAACTTTTCTCTCTCTGATTTCTCCATTTCCACCTTTACTCTCTCTGACCATCACCTAATTTTCTCTCTCTCACTTCTCCCCTTCTCTATCTCCATCTACCCCTCGTTTCTGCAGAAACCTGCACTTGATTAACCTAACAGCCTTTGATGCCACTTTACGCTCCTCCCTCTCCTCTCAGTTCTGCTCCAGACCCTGACAACCTGTCAGGAACTAGTCTCATTTGCTCCATTTTTTCAAAACCTATTCTCTTCTAGACCCTCTACAATCTGGCTTCCGCACTGTCACTCGACTGAAACAGCCCTCACTAAAATAACTAATGACCTCCATGCTGCCAAAGACAGAGGTCTTTACACTCTGCTCATATTACTCGACATCTCTGCAGCATTTGACACTGTGGATCACCCTCTTCTCCTTCACAATCTCCATACTCTTGGTATTCGGAACAAAGCTCTATCCTGGATCTCCCCCTACCTCTCCCATTATACTTTCAGTGTCTCTTTTGATAACATCTCCTCCTTCTCTATCAATTTCTCTGCGGGGGTACCCCGGGCTCTGTACTTGGACCTCTTCTCTTTTCTCTGTATACACTTTCTCTAGGTGACCTAATCTGATCTATTGGGTTTTAATATCACCTCTATGCTGATGACACACAAATTTACTTTTCAACCCCTGACCTACACCTGCTGTACAGACTAAAGTTTCTGAGTGTCTCTCTGCGATATCATCCTGGATGGCCCTCTGCTGACTCAAACTTAACATGGCAAAAACAGAACTCCTCATACTTCCTCTCAAACCTGGCCCTACTACCTCCTTCCACATTACTGTTGGAAGAACCGTCATTCACCCAGTAACCCAAGCACGCTGCTTAGGAGTCACACTCGACTCCTCTCTCGCATTCTCCCCTCACATTAAAAACGTATGTAAACCCTGCCACTTTTTGCTCCGCAATATTACAAAGATATGCCCTTTCCTCTGGTACTCGACTGCTAAAACTTTGACTCAAGCCCTCTCCCGTCTCAATTACTGCAACCTCCTGTTGTATGGCCTTCCTGCCTCTCACCTGTCTCCCATACAATCTATCCTTACCAATGCTGCCATAATCACTCTACTCTTTCCTAAATCCTTCTCGGCATCTCCCCTGCTGAAATCACTCTTCTGGCTTCCCATCAAATCACGCATCTCACACTCAATTCTCCTCCTCACTTTTAAAGCTTTACATTCTTCTGCCCCTCCCTACATCTCAGCCCTAATTTCTCGCTATGCACCATCCCGACTCTTGCGTTCGGCTTAAGGATCTCTTCCCTCTACCCCCTTTGTATCTAAAGCCCTCTCCCGCCTTAAATCTTTTGCAATGACTGCCCCACACCTCTGGAATTCCCTTCCCCTCAATAAACGACTAGCACCCTCTTTATCCTCCTTTAAGACCCACCTTTAGACACACCTGCTTAAAGAAGCATATGAGTAGCACCGTGGCTAATGCTATACACGATACATCAAGCCTGCCCCCCTACAGACGCACTTACCATAATGCCCTCCTACTGTCTCTGTACATTCATCCTATCAATTAGATTGTAAGCTTTTCGGTGCAGGGACTCCTCTTCCACAATGTTACATTTATGTCTGAAGCAGTTATTCCCATGATCTGTTATTTGTATTTGTTATTTATATGATTGTTACGTGTATTACTACTGTGAAGCGCTATGTAAGGAAAGTTAAACCGCCCCAATCAAGCCCTAAAGTTCTCCGCACTAGAACATTTAGAAACTTTAACCCACAACAGTTTCTGGCTGACCTTACCAACTGCCCTTGGCACAGAATCGATTTAACTCACGACCCTGATTCTGCGCTTGACTATTTCCAATCCGAGTTCTTAAAACTCTGTGATACCCATGCTCCACTACGCAGAATAAGAATAACACCTGACCTTATAGCACTCTACCAGTTCAGGGATGCCTTGTGGAAAAGCCACAAAGTAACTGGCATTACCAAGGATCTCAATCACTATAGATGCCTGCGGAACATGTGCACAAGGCAAACAAGGCTTGCAAAAGCACAATATTACTCTAACAATCTCCTCCAGAATTCTTCAAACCCAGTTTACTTCTGGAAGGTTATCAACAACATATTCCAGCCTTCTAACCATCAACAGCCAAGTAACCTCACTAAGGGCGATATTACTCTGACAAATCCCACCGACATTGCAAATGCATTCAATGACTACTTTGTGGGGTGTACTACTAACTTATTAATGAAACGCAACCCAAACCACAAACCTGAATCTCATCCTGGGAGTACCCATATAGCCCCACCCCCTCCCAACACTGCCCACAATTTTCAATTTGGCCCAGTATCTGAAGAGGAGATTACACAAGCCCGAACCCAAACTAAAACTAAGCAGCTAATGTGGACCTGACTTACTGCAATCTAGGTTCCTAAGACTTGGTGCCCCAACCATTGCCAAAACAATTGCTTCCATAGTCAACTCTATCCTGTCTGCAGGCCATATCCCTAAGACCTGGAAAACTGCCAGAGTTGTCCCAATCTTCAAAAGTGGGGACAAAAACACTGTCTCAAACTACAGACCAATCTCCCTTCTCCCAATCCTATCCAAAGTCATGGAAAAATGTGTACACGCCCAAGATTTTTAACGATTACTATAACAAGACAAATTTCCTAGCCAATCCAATGCTTTCGCCAAACACTCTACCGTAACTACCCTGCTAAAAGTTTGCAATGAAATCCAGTGTGGAATGGAACGGGGACAACTCACTGGTGCAGTATTCCTAGATTTTGCAAAGGCTTTGATACTGTTGATCATGGCTATCCTGCTTAACAAACTCCAGAGCTCTGGAATAGGGAAGCACGCTTTAAACTGGTTTCAGTCCTACCTACCAGGTAGATCCCAACATGTGTCCATACTCAGGCTACTAACTCCAACCCCCTGGATATCACCTGTGGGCTCCTGCAAGGCTCTGTTCTGGGGCCCCCTACTCTTCTCAGTGTTTCAATGATCTTCACACACTTGTAAGGAAGCTTCAATACACATGTATGCAGAGACACAATCTTATATGCACACAGCCCATAGCCTCTCCGACCTGAACACGTACTTCAGTCTGATTTTTGAGACTCGAAAACTGGATTTCCCAAAACAAACTCTTTTTAAATACTGGCAAGACTGTATTGTATTGTATTGTATTGTATATCTTTATTTATATAGCGCCATTAATGTAATAGCGCTTCACAGCAGTAATACATGTGGTAATCCATAAATAACAGAAATATAAAAAAAGATCAGGGAAAAGTGCTTTAGACATTAAGGAAGAGAGTCCCTGCTCCGAGGAGCTTACAGTCTAATGGTGGTAGGGAGAACGACAGAGACAGTAGGAGGGAGTTCTGGTAAGTGCATCTGCAGGGGGCCAAGCTTTATGTTGCCATGTGTTCAGATAGCCACAGTCCTATTCATATGCTTCTTAAGCAAGTGTGTCTTAGGTGGGTCTTAAAGGTGGATAGAGAGGGTGCTAGTCGGGGGGGTACTGAGGGGAAGGGCATTCCAGGTGAGGGGCAGTCAATGAAAAAGTTTAAGGCGGGAGAGGGCTTTAGATACAAAGGGGGTAGAAAGAAGAATCCTTGAGAAGAACGCAAGAGTCTGGATGAGGTGCATAACGAGAAATTAGGGCTGAGATGTAAGGAGGGGCAGAAGAGTGTAAAGCTTTAAAAGTGAGGAGAAGAATGGAGTGTGAGATGCGGATTTGATCGAAGCCAGGGAGGGATTCATGAGGGGAGATGCTGAGACAGATCTAGGAAAGAGTAGAGTGATTCTGGCAGCAGCGTTAGGATAGATTGTAGGGGAGAACATGTGAGAGGTGGGTAACAATGGTATTTGGGACCAAGACTAAATTTTTAAAGCTTCCAGCGACTGAGCTCCAGATTAGAACCAACACTAACACCACCCTAACTCCGGTTACTAGTTTTAAATACCTGGGCATGTGGTTGGACTCCCACGTAACATTCGGAATGCACATTGATACCCTGACAACCAAGACCTATGCCAAACTATGGGTACTTTACAGGAACAAATCCTCCCTAAATCTCCGGGTCAGAAAGCACATCGCACAGCAGATGTTAATGCCAATTATTGACTATGGAGACATAGTATATGGCTCGGCACCTCAAATCCACCTTAGCAAACTTGACATCCTCTACAATTCAATTTGTCGTTTTGTTCTCCAATGCAACTATAACACATATCACTGCGAAATGCTCAAAGAACTAGATTGGTCATCACTCGAGTCTAGGTGCAAAGTTCACCTTTCTTGTCTTGCCTTCAAATTCTTTATGGGCAAGCTACCCAGCTACCTGGACAAGCTCCTCACCCCTACCACATGCAGCACCTATCATCTGAGATCAGACTCCAAAAGACTGTTCATGGTCCCAAGGCTCAACAAAGTATCTGAACTTTCCTCCTTCTCTTACCGTGAACCCCAAAACTGGAACATCTATATTTTCTGTACATGCTCTTTTTGGTTATGCATACACAATAAACCTACTATGTCGATAGCCAATAGCTAGTGCAGTATGGTTACATACAATTTTTTTTTGGAGTGACATGTGTGTCACAATGATGTGTAGACTATTGTGTATTTAAGATCATATTTGACGTATTCTAGATTTTGTTTCATATCACATACAAAATTGTCACTTCTGTGTGTTGCTTATCTTAATGAACATGTCATGACAATGATTTATATTCATTCCTGTTTTCTTTTTCAAGCTATATCACTCCAAGGACTGCTCATGGTATGTATTTGAATTCACATCTGTAATAAGATGTGCAAACCTCGATACAGGTATAGTTACAGGATGTCTAAACAGAACGTAATGAAAGAGATGTGACAATTGAAACATGTCGTTTCTGTATTGTGTCCGTGCGTTTATTTACACTTGGTGATTATTGTGCAGTGTGTTTTCAAATCATTACGTACATTACATAACATGTAATTTTGCCAACGTAACAACATCCATTCATGCACATGAGCAATGTTAACACTCAATGCATGTTTGTATGAAAATACCCAAATGTGTTAAACATCATTAACATTGCAATGTATGTGATTATTTCTTCTCTCACTTCATCTTCATGTTGATTACTACATTGTCACATGTGTATGTATAAGTGAAAGATGTGTGTTGTTTTGACGTTCATCTAACATTTGTCAAAATGTTAACACCATTCCAAAGTATAGTTCTTTGGATTCTCAACTTTTCCTAAATCATTCAACACAATGACAATGTAGTTAATAAAATTTTTATTTCATTCACGTTAGTTATTCATAATGATCATGATCCTTTATAACTACTGTCAACATATGAACATAAATGAAGGGGACATTTGCATACGCATGCATTTCAGCAACATAGTGTGTGTGTGTGTGTTGTAGTTTTTGTGTGATGCATGTATTTCTACCAGAAATAATATAAACCAACATAATAATGTTGCTTCTATCATCGGCCTCACTTAGCTATGTTTGTGTTGAACGTTTACTATTAACACTAAACTATAGTTACTCGTGTGAATTAAATGTACACACATGTTCATGGTTTAATGATCTGTACCTAACATTCATTAGCTCATGCATGTTAGGTTACCACTACAACTTAGGTGATAATATAACATTCACACGACTAAACAGTTTCTATCACCTCCCTATTGTTATTGTGTACGTTCAGATACAATGTCTACGAGTTGTTATGTAGCATTTACATTCTTTGACAAGTCACACGTGAGATTATAATATATAGTAGATTAATGTGTTTGCTGAGTGCTAATGTTGGTTGAATATATCACATGGCAATACATATAATGTTAGTAGAAAAGAAAAAAATATCAATATAAGTTCTAATTTCAGTGCTTAGCAACACCATTATGATAATTAAGTGCATAGTAAATATTTGCACAATAGGATAACATTATGTATTGATTGTTAATCTGCGCACCAATCATTGAAAGCATTGTTACATATTTATTATAATAGTTGTTCGCTAGTCATCACAATCATCTAATATAACGATTGGCCCATCTTAAATCATACATTGGTCCCATGTATTCATCCGCGACATCTGTGAAATACAGCAAACACATGATGTTCAAAGATGGCACATTTATCTATGTCTCAGCATGACAACGCTTAACACATCTCTATATGATTGTGGATATTCACGCATAAGTAACGTATATGTTTAAACTGCAAGGATAAAACTACAGACACAGAACTGTCTCATTTTTCAAATGGGGTTGCTGGCATTACTACTGATATGTTTGTTCCGGTGCATGTATACATAATAATGTGCACGCACAACGTCTGTTGCGCGCGCACGTCACAAATGTGTGGACTAAGTCTTAGCGCATGCGCAAAACGATGCGTACGCTGTGCGTTCAATACATGTCCCTCCATGGTGCTGCTAGCATTACGCATATCATTGCTGAAAGTTATGATATGGAAGCGAAACAAATTCACTTCTACACACGTACATATCTAAACTTTGTAAACGGACGTGTGCCCACGGCAAAAACGGACGAACAGCCAATGAGCGCACAAAATACGTGTGACGTCATGTTAAGGCACCGTCAAATGCACGCAAACACCCCTCCCACTGAATGAACTTTGACCTCCAGGGCTGTGCACGCACCGCCCCACCGACGCGCGCATGACACACTGCACTGACCGTAACAATAAGCTACGGGCACAGCCAATACGGTTTCACGCGCGCACGTCGGATGGGGGTGGAGCTTGCATCGGTAACCTTTTTAAGGACGCCTTGGGACATGACCACGTTCCCACGTCATATGTGGGCGACACTTTCTTTTTATATGTTGAATGCTAAACAATGAGGTGTCTGTGTGTGTTACAGTTAGTGTAACATGTTGAAATGATACTTTAAAAGCGATAATAATCTATGATTTAAGACTCCATCACCAATGTGTACTAATGGTTCGTCATGTAGTATATTGTTATAGGAAATAATGTCTTTGTCCACGCTACATGTAAGGCTGTCTGCAATGTTAAGCTGTATCCACTCATTTGGCTAACAAATGGTGTATATTATTAATGTACACATATATAATTTGAGTAAAGGCATAACGAAATTTGTACTTACCATTCTTGTAGAAGTCAAAACTGATTTGGCTGCAACAATTACGTACAGTTGTTGGTTGTTTTGACATCCACATTGGTATTGCCCATGTAACGGTATTTCTGGCCCGGCCTGACCCACCCAATCGCACATTGGCCCCTGTGGTCTAACCGGCCCCCATTACAGTGTGGTAGTGTCTGGTGGTGCACCTGTTGGCAACAGGACTCCTGAGTCTCCCGCATGATGGTGTATGGGGAGGACCCATCCAGACAGGCAGCTGAGGTAGTGTGCTGAGTCTCACCTAGTTCCAGTGCAGCGCCTCCACCTCATCAGGGTCCCTGCGTCCGCAAGGGGATGATCCTGTTGAGGAACTCCTCCGTGGTGCTCCTCTCTGTACATTCACTCCACACATGTACATGAGAGGGTTTGTGAATGAGAACATCTTTATTGGTTGATGTGGGCTAGCTGCCCCTCGCAGTATATTCTTAGCCACTCATTCTGCAGTCAGTGCCTCCCTTTAAAAGGTGTATCTCTCCTTAGATAGGGATTCCCTATCCCCGCAGGGATCACTGCCCTGTGCCAGGTCCCTGGACACAGTCTCCTCTATGGTTACTATAACATAACTTTCAGTCTCTTAGGCTAGTACTTGAACTTGGGCTCCTGCCAGAACTCCTCCTCTTGGCAGAGCTGAACGTAGATCTGTGCAGAACTAACTTTAGGCTCAGTGCTGTGCCTTATGTATACTCTGGAAGCTGACACACCTCTGACATCACTAACCATGGAGTCAGAGAATGTGACTACTCCCATCCATACACAGGGCACCCCACCAGGGTGTGAGGGCAAACCTCCATAATTACTGCTGGCATGCCTACAACTTACCAGGCCTTACTGTCAGCAGGAGAGATGACTGTAGCCATTTTACATGTCCGCTACACCCATATAAGTTTTGATACATATCATAGTAGATATGTCCATCTTGCATCTGGTCTTGATGAATGGCGGGTGCAGGTATATCAGCAGACGCGACAGTCGGTGCGGCTTCAGTGTAACTGGTATTAAACAAAAATATGCTATTTAACAGAAGATATGTTCCATGTTCCATGGTAAGTTTAAATGATGGTGCAACATGCCAGCATCCATATCGTTGAACTAGCCGATCATGGACACACTCAAAACATTCATTTGCGGATAAAGTGAATCGTACAGAAGTTTTAAAATTTCGTTGTTTGTCAGGTTCTTGGTAGTATGGATATTTCTTTTGGATCAAGTTATAGATTTGCCCCACGGTTGCCATTTTCTCTGGCGTTGATTCGATTGCTTCATAAATCAAAAATTTGTATGATTTACGTGGATGGCTGTGCAATGTGGAAGCTTCTGCCATTTCTTCTCTCTTCAAGTGTACAGTGTCTAAGTTGAAAGCATACGGATGTCTGCTGAATGTGTGAATAGTTACATGTTATCTTCGCGGTTTGTTCCAAGGTTATAATACAATTTAACAGTTATACGCCTAGGTTTTCTCCCACAAGAAATTTGTTACAATAATTGGCTGAAATTCTTTGTATAAGATACACTCTTTTCACAGGAATCGAAACTTTACTTTCGGCTTAGGCAATCAACATGTGCAAAACAACTTGACTCTTTAAATTACAATAACAATGTGTGTGAAATCATCTACAGTGCTATGATGAACAGATTTCTGCTTAAACTTAGCTAGATTTAACCATACACACACATCTCTCTGTCTCTTTTTCTGTTTTTTTCTCTCTCTGTTTCTCTCTTTTTCTCTCTCTTTCTCTCTCTCTCTCTTTGACAATCTCTGTTTGTCTCTCTTGATATATACATATATATATATATATATATATATATATATATATAATTAGATAAATATATATCACAGAAAAACAAAAATCAACGAAGTAGCGCCTCTAATAATCCTATTGCCCTGTATTGAGAAATCAGTGTCCAATGAGCAGTTGCGCCCAATCCTGTGAAACTGACTTTTAGGTACATTGTCTAACCATTTTTTATAGTGGTTGCTACCATATTGTAAGTAACTGTTCATTGAGACAGATTTAAAGTGAGTTTTTGTCTGGATTTGTTTTTCAATCCCTATAAGTAGCTCTAAGTCCAAAAAGATAATGGTGTCTGGATGTATATGATAAGTGAACTTCAGACCCATCTGGTTATCGTTGAAGGATTTTAATGTTCTATAAACACTTGTTATTACGTTAATGCACTAGGTGTGCGCCTGTTTTCTTCTTTTTCTTTTCATAGGTATAATAAGGGAGTAGTGAACCTTTGAAACGGGCTGCAAAACACCTGGAGACATTACTTTTTGGAACAGGACTTATTATACCTATGAAAAGAAAAAGAAGAAAACAGGCGCACACCTAGTGCATTAACGTAATAACAAGTGTTTATAGAAGATTAAAATCAACAAATGTAGGGCGTGGTTTGTGAGAAGCCGTCACGTGCCCATGTCCATCTGTTGCTGCTGGTGCTAGAATTTTGGTTCCTGCTCCCCCGTGTTGGATTACTAGCACAGAGAACTTGATGTGGCTATTGCTGGTTCCCGGAGGGACTTCCTGTGCAGAAGCGCCGAATTGGAGAGACGTCACTTCCGGTATCTGACTGCATGGATGAGAGACGCGAGCGGACTCTATTACCCTGATCGGACGGCACTTCTGGCACATGAGAGCCAATCTCAGATCTGCTATTTTAAACAGTACTTTTGTGAGTGGGCATTTGTTGATTTTAATGTTCTATAAACACTTGTTATTACGTTAATGCACTAGGTGTGCGCCTGTTTTCTTCTTTTTCTTTTCATAGGTATAATAAGGGAGTAGTGAACCCTTAAAACGGGCTGCAAAACACCTGGAGACATTACTTTTTGGAACAGGACTCTATTTTTTCAAAGGACTTTCTAAACAAGGTTTTTTAGTTATAATTTTTAGTACAAGTTATTATTGAGGCATCACAAGTTTTTATTCTCAGTTTTTATTAGGAATATGTTTTATTATTTTTGTTGATTGCTATTATATAAGTATCTTTGGATAATAGGTTCATATTTTAAATAGCTTTTTTCTCATCACCCCGTTGGGTGCATTTACAGGCTTATTCTTCTTCAGCTTTGTATAGGATTATCAAAGGCGCTACTTCGTTGATTTTTGTTTTTCTCTTATATATACACTGGCGACACACTTTATTCGAGCTCGGCTAGTCCCACGAATTCGGGTATACCCGGGTGTATTGAGGTTTGTGACTGTTTTCTGCCCGAGTATATTGGGTTATTTCCAGGCAGGGATTGAAGCATTTTATTCCCGCTGGCTGCAATACTGCACAGTATATCTATATATACTGCATTACAATTCATGAATTTATGCCATCTGGTAGACACGCGAAGCATTGCAGCCTATTAAATCCTAATCATTATCATTTAACAGATCAGCCGCCCGTCAGCCAGGCATGAACCCAGGCTGGGAAGGCAAACGCAACGGGGCTTGTCAGAGGTGAGGAGCGGCGCATTCCAGGTATCTGCCAGGTACATACTGGGTATTTGCTCGAATAAAGTGTGTCGGTGAAGTATATATCTATAGGGAACCATGTTAAAAATGGTTATTGAGGCAAAAAGTGACACTGTGTGCTCATTTGCATGTCATTTCCCAGAATCCCTTGCTGCAGTGGAAGTGCTGTATGCTGGGTGATAATGGGGAAAGGCGGGGTTGCAGACCTGCCTAACACATGCATATGAGCACACAGCTATATTTGCATATTTGCTTTCCTGTGGAGGGTTTTTGTCACTTTTTTTACTCACCATAACTTAACTCAGTATTATGGTTTAGCCTATCCCATAGCCTCTCTTGCATTCCCAGTAAAATCAACCCCACACTGATGAGACCCATCAAGGTCGAAACAGCTGTCTGTGTGTGGTTTTCTGGGTATGCACCTTAACCCTGGCTGTGCTCAAAGCTGTGACCATGCAGCAAGCTTAAGCCTATAGGGAGCCATGTTAAAAATGGTTATTGAGGCAAAGAGTGACACTGTGTGCTCATTTGCATGTCATTTCCCAGAATCCCTTGCTGCAGTGGAAGTGCTGTATGCTGGGTGATAATGGGGAAAGGCGGGGTTGCAGACCTGCCTAAGACATGCAGATGAGCACACAGCTATATTTGCATATTTGCTTTCCTGTGGAGGGTTTTTGTCACTTTTTTTACTCACCATAACTTAACTCAGTATTATGGTTTAGCCTATCCCATAGCCTCTCTTGCATTCCCAGTAAAATCAACCCCACACTGATGAGACCCATCAAGGTCGAAACAGTTGTCTGTGGGTGGTTTTCTGGGTATGCACCTTAACCCTGGCTGTGCTCAAAGATGTGACCATGCAGCAAGCTTAAGCCTATAGGGAACCATGTTAAAAATGGTTATTGAGGCAAAAAGTGACACTGTGTGCTCATTTGCATGTCATTTCCCAGAATCCCTTCCTGTAGTGGAAGTGCTGTATGCTGGGTGATAATGGGGAAAGGCGGGGTTGCAGACCAGCCTAAGACATGCAGATGAGCACACAGCTATATTTGCATATTTGCTTTCCTGTGGAGGGTTTTTGTCACTTTTTTTACTCACCATAACTTAACTCAGTATTGTGGTTTAGCCTATCCCATAGCCTCTCTTGCATTCCCAGTAAAATCAACCCCACACTGATGAGACCCATCAAGGTCAAAACAGTTGTCTGTGGGTGGTTTTCTGGGTATGCACCTTAACCCTGGCTGTGCTCAAAGCTGTGACCATGCAGCAAGCTTAAGCCTATAGGGAACCATGTTAAAAATGGTTATTGAGGCAAAAAGTGACACTGTGTGCTCATTTGCATGTCATTTCCCAGAATCCCTTCCTGTAGTGGAAGTGCTGTATGCTGGGTGATAATGGGGAAAGGCGGGGTTGCAGACCTGCCTAAGACATGCAGATGAGCATACAGTTATATTTGCATATTTGCTTTCCTGTGGAGGGTTTTTGTCACTTTTTTTACTCACCATAACTTAACTCAGTATTGTGGTTTAGCCTATCCCATAGCCTCTCTTGCATTCCCAGTAAAATCAACCCCACACTGATGAGACCCATCAAGGTCAAAACAGTTGTCTGTGGGTGGTTTTCTGGGTATGCACCTTAACCCTGGATGTGGTGCCATTTGAATATGATGTAAATTTATTTGTTTTTATCAAGCGTCTACAAGTGAGACACCTGCCTCTTCCGCACCCAAAATTCCCTACTTCTTTGATCGAATCATTTTTGTTTTTCTGTGCTATATTCACTTTTGAAGTTAGCAGCCACTCTATAATCCCTATAGTAGTCACTCATATTGGATTATAGTGAGTTATATATATATATACATTTTTGTGTTCTTGGTACTATAGATTATTGCATAAAATTTATCATAGTGAGAACATCACAAGTACTAAAAATGATGCAAAGCTGTGAAGAACGCCTGGTTAGGAGGAATAAATTTGCAAATATTATAGATGATGACCCCATTGAGATTCTGGAAAATAATGTTGATTTAAAGAAAAAATTTCAGGAATTGGAAAATTTAACAAAAGATGAAATGAGGAACTGGTTAGATTTGCTTTCCTTACAGAATTATTTAGATATTAAATTAGTGCCAAGGGGGTTAAGAATCACAAAAAAAAACAACATTTGAGGCACCGGAAGAATTTACAGCCAGTTGGAATGCTAATCTAGAGGCCTGCTCTGTTTCCCTCATCAAGCTTTTGGTCTCTTATAGACATGAGAGGCTGGAGATATTGGGGAGGGAGATAGCCTAGGTACAGGAGACTATTAAACCATTTGAAGACACGGTGGAATTTGGCTCACTGGATGAAATGGTGCATAAGAGGGTAGTTACGTTTGAGAAATAAATTATTGAAAGGAAAACTAATAAACTCAAACGTGACAAAGATGATTATGCAAATGATAGAGTAAGAAATTGGAGAAGGAAAGGTGATTACCACCAGCACCACAGATATGGTAGATCCAATTCAGGTTACAGATATGAGAATAGAGATAATAAACACCACAAAAAACCCATATCCAATGAGAAGGAGAAAAATTAGATTATTTCATTAATAAAAGAGGCAAAGTTGGACAAAAAAACAAAGGCCACTCCAATTGCTTCATCTGCAAATTGCTCTACCTCCAATCATTACTCGGTTTTGAGGGATGATTGTGAGGATAATGGGGTGACCCAGGAGCAAGGTGCAGATGTGGTAAGTGAAGGAGCAAGATCAAAGACCACTTCTAGGGGTTCTAATCATACAACTAATGTTTCACCCAATAGATCTAACAAATCCACCTCTTTTTTAGAGCAGAGAGAAAAGGAGAAAAAATACCCACTTTGGGAGAAACGGTCTCAACTGCAACCCCGAAGAAAACGAGATTCAGGGGAGTCAGAGGAGGAGCAAAGAAGCAAAGACAGAAGAAGATGAAAATGATGGAGGATACACCACAAAACTATGGTATCTATTAGCTCTCATCACATACACTCACTTCACATCACTTATCTCTATTAGCAAAAGGATTATCTTATGCACCTACCAGTTTGCCAAATAGATTTGACCTGTTCGTGGACTTGAACAGATACATTAGAAAACTAACACTCATGCGACATTACTCTCTTAAAGGGGAGCAAGTAACCAATCTGGACCTCAATACACAGGAGATAGAATGTATCAATGCCCTTACCTCCTTTTTGGTCGAATCAGATAATGTTGGAAATACATTTGATAGCTCATTTAAGTCCCATACAACATCGACTTTGATGGATCCTCTATTAAAAAGGACAGCAGTTGAAAACTATACATTTAATGAAAATTCTTTGCTAGACCTAACACTACATGAAGAAGAGGTTGATATATTGACAGATCATAGTTCAGGTTCAACTACAATTGATCCTGAAAATTTATTAAAATATAGATCATCCCCATTTGTCCCAAAATCGGTTTACTTTCCGTATCAATCAAAAGGAAATTTCATTGATACGTTCTAAACAGTAGTTCTCAGGGACCTTGAGAAGTTGTGTCTTAAAAATGTGGAACTAAAACAGAAAAACTTGACTAAAGAAGAAAATCTAGCATTGATAAATATTAAAAACAATAATGAGTTAATTGTTCGGCAGGCAGATAAAGGTGGGTCAATTGTCCTACAGGACCGTGCAAATTATTTAACTGAGGCATACCGTCTTCTGCACGACTCCATTTCTTATGAGACTCTTAATGGGGACCCATCTGATAGTTATCAGTTGGAGTTTCGGAATCTCCTCCAGGATGCATTCACCAAAGGAATTATTTTTAAATTAGAACACAAGTTTTTATATATAAAACACCCTAGAACACCTATATTTTATCACATTCCTAAATTGCACAAAGACACCTTTAATCCACCAGGGAGGCCTATAATATCGGGGGTGGGGTCGATGACGTCGAATGTGTCCCAATATGTTGACTACTACTTACAACCATATGTCAATAAATTACGCTCACATATACGGGACACGTTGCACGTTATCGATTCCACCTCCGATATTATATGAAAGGATACCTTTCACTGGGTAACGTGTGATGTTTCTTCACTTTACACATGTATAGATCACTTAAAAGGTATCCAGGCAATTAATCACTATTTAGAGTTAGATAAAGAATTGCACTCTTCACAAAGGATTTTTCTTTTAGCATGCATTAAATTTATTTTAAATCACAATTTCTTTCTATTTGAAGACACTTTTTATTTACAAATCTGTGGGACGGCTATGGGGACCAGATTTGCCCCCAGTTATGCCAATCTCTACATGGGATTGTGGGAGAATACCCATGTGTGGGAGAATGCCCGACTGGGGGGTGGTCTGGTCTTTTATGGTCGTTTCATAGATGACATTCTTATGATTTGGGATGGTGAGAGGGAAATCCTGGAGGAGATTCTCACATCCTTCAACGATAACCAGATAGGTCTGAAGTTCACTTATCATATACATCCAGACACCATTATCTTTTTGGACTTACTGCTGCGGCCGAGTTTATTCGAGCATTTGCCCGTTCTCGGCCGCAGCAGTAACCTGGCGCGCGCCGGAGGGTGCCGGGCGCACGCCGAAGCAGCGGAAGAGCGCCCTCCGATCGGGGCGCTCTCCCTCCCGCTGCCGGGTCCGCCGGGTCCCCCGGAACCCCCTGCCGCCATCCCCCCCATCGCGGGACACCAGGGCTCCCTCGGGGAGCCCTGGACACGCGTGCAGGGGGCGCAGGCACCCAATGATGCGTGACCGCGCATCGGTGATGCGCGGCACACTGAGGGAGTGCGGCTAGCACGCCGGGGCATCCCCCAGCTTGCGGTGCTAGCCATGCTGCAATAAAGTGTGTCGGTAGTGTAGAGCTATTTATAGGGATTGAAAAACAAATCCAGACAAAAACTCACTTTAAATCTGTCTCAACGAACAGTTACTTACAATATTTTAGCAACCACTATAAAAAATGGTTAGACAATGTACCTAAAAGTCAGTTTCACAGGATTAGGTGCAACTGCTCATTGGACACTGATTTCTCAATACAGGGCAAAGATCTGTCAGAAAAATTTCACGAGAAAGGTTATGATATGACTATAGTGAACCAAGCATTTGTAGATGCCAGTCTTTTAGATCGAGACAAATTATTAGAAAGTTCTAAAGTGAATTCAAATAAAATGTATAAACCAAGAAATGGAGAAAAAAAGGGGGATCTACACCAAAGTTCATTACACAATATAACCAATCTGCACATCAAATCAGAAATGTTCTGAATAGTCATTGGAACATTTTGTGTAATGATCCTGTAATTGGTCATTCATTGCCAAAATATGCTCCTGTGATTTTTAGGAAAGCAAGAAGTGTAAAGACACTGATAGCTCCAAGTAAATTAAAAACTAAAACAAATAGGATATCTGATTCGATCAAAGAAGTAGGGATTTTTGGGTGCGGAAGAGGTAGGTGTCTCACTTGTAGACACTTGATAAAAACAAATAAATTTACATCATATTCAAATGGCACCACATTATATATATATATATATATATATATATATACATTTTTGTGTTCTTGGTACTATAGATTATTGCATATCATTTATCATAGTGAGAACATCACAAGTACTAAAAATGATGCAAAGCTGTGAAGAACGCCTGGCTAGGAGGAATAAATTTGCAAATATTATAGATGATGACCCCATTGAGATTCTGGAAAATAATGTTGATTTAAAGAAACATTTTCAGGAATTGGAAAATTTAACAAAAGATGAAATGAGGAACTGGTTAGATTTGCTTTCCTTACAGAATTATTTAGATATTAAATTAGTGCCAAGGGGGTTAAGAATCACAAAAAAAACAACATTTGAGGCACCGGAAGCATTTACAGCCAGTTGGAATGCTACTCTAGAGGCCTGCTCTGTTTCCCTCATCAAGCTTTTGGTCTCTTATAGACATGAGAGGCTGGAGATATTGGGGAGGGAGATAGCCCAGGTACAGGAGACTATTAAACCATTTGAAGACACGGTGAAATTTGGCTCACTGGATGAAATGGTGCATAAGAGGGTAGTTACGTTTGAGAAAGAAATTATTGAAAGGAAAACTAATAAACTCAAACGTGACAAAGATTATTATGCAAATGATAGAGTAAGAAATTGGAGAAGGAAAGGTGATTACCACCAGCACCACAGATATGGTAGATCCAATTCAGGTTACAGATATGAGAATAGAGATGATAAACACCACAAAAAACCCATATCCAATGAGAAGGAGAAAAATGAGATTATTTCATTAATAAAAGAGGCAAAGTTGGACAAAAAAACAGAGGCCACTCCAATTGCTTCATTTGTAAATTGCTCTACCTCCAATCATTACTCGGTTTTGAGGGATGATTGTGAGGATAGTGGGGAGACCCAGGAGCCAGGTGCAGATGTGGTAAGGGAAGGAGCAAGATCAAAGACCACTTCTAGGGGTTCTAATCATACAACCAATGTTTCACCCAATAGATCTAACAAATCCACCTCTTTTTTAGAGCAGAGAGAAAAGGAGAAAAAATACCCACTTTGGGAGAAACAGTCTCAACAGCAACCCCGAAGAAAACGAGATTCAGGGGAGTCAGAGGAGGAGCAAAGAAGCAAGGACAGAAGAAGATGAAAATGATGGAGGATACACCACGAAACTATGGTATCTATAACCTCTCATCACATACACTCACTTCACATCACTTATCTTTATTAGCAAAAGGATTATCTTATGCACCTACCAGTTTGCCAACTAGATTTGACCTGTTCGTGGACTTGAACAGATACATTCAAAAACTAACACTCATGCAGTATTACTCTCTTAAAGGGGAGCAAGTAACCAATCTGGACCTCAAAACACAGGAGATAGAATGTATCAATGCTCTTACCTCCTTTTTGGTCGAATCAGATAATGTTGGAAATACATTTGATAGCTCATTTAAGTCCCATACAACATCGACTTTGATGGATCCTCTATTAAAAAGGACAGCAGTTGAAAACTATACATTTAATGAAAATTCTTTGCTAGACCTAACACTACATGAAGAAGAGGTTGATATATTGACAGATCATAGTTCAGGTTCAACTATAATTGATCCTGAAAATTTATTAAAATATAAATCATCCCCATTTGTCCCAAAATCGGTTTACTTTCCGTATCAATCAAAAGGAAATTTCATTGATACGTTCTATACAGTAGTTCTCAGGGACCTTGAGCAGTTGTGTCTTCAAAATGTGGAACTAAAACAGAAAAACTTGACTAAAGAAGAAAATCTAGCATTGATAAATATTAAAAACAATAATGAGTTAATTGTTCATCAGGCAGATAAAGGTGGGGCAATTGTCCTACAGGACCTTGCAGATTATTTAACTGAGGCATACCGTCTTCTGCACGACTCCATTTCTTATGAGACTCTTAATGGGGACCCATCTGAGAGTTATCAGTTGGAGTTTCGGAATCTCCTCCAGGATGCATTCACCAAAGGAATTATTTCTAAATTAGAACACAAGTTTTTATATATAAAACACCCTAGAACACCTATATTTTATCACATTTCTAAATTGCACAAAGACACCTTTAATCCACCAGGGAGGCCTATAATATCGGGGGTGGGGTCGATGACGTCGAATGTGTCCCAATATGTTAACTACTACTTACAACCATATGTCAATATATTACGCTCACACATACGGGACACGTTGCATGTTATCGATTCCACCTCCGATATTATATGGAAGGATACCTTTCACTGGGTAACGTGTGATGTTTCTTCACTTTACACATGTATAGATCACTCAAAAGGTATCCAGGCAATTAATCACTATTTAGAGTTAGATAAAGAATTGCACTCTTCACAAAGGATTTTTCTTTTAGCATGCATTAAATTTATTTTAAATCACAATTATTTTTTATTTGAAGACACTTTTTATTTACAAATCTGGGGGACGGCTATGGGGACCAGATTTGCCCCCAGTTATGCCAATCTCTACATGGGATTTTGGGAGAATACCCATGTGTGGGAGAACGCCCGACTAGGGGGTGGTCTGGTCTTCTATGGTCGTTTCCTAGATGACATTCTTATGATTTGGGATGGTGAGAGGGAAATCCTGGAGGAGATTCTCACATCCTTCAACGATAACCAGATGGGTGTGAAGTTCACTTATCATATACATCCAGACACCATTATATTTTTGGACTTAGAGCTATTTATAGGGATTGAAAAACAAATCCAGACAAAAACTCACTTTAAATCTGTCTCAACGAACAGTTACTTACAATATGGTAGCAACCACTATAAAAAATGGTTAGACAATGTACCTAAAAGTCAGTTTCACTGGATTGGGCGCAACTGCTCATTGGACACTGATTTCTCAATACAGGGCAAAGATCTGTCAGAAAAATTTCACGAGAAAGGTTATGATATGACTATAGTGAACCTAGCATTTGTAGATGCCAGTCTTTTAGATCGAGACAAACTATTAGAAAGTTCTAAAGTGAAATCAAATAAAATGTATAAACCAAGAAATGGAGAAAAAAAGGGGGCATCTACACCAAAGTTCATTACACAATATAACCAATCTGCACATCAAATCAGAAATGTTCTGAATAGTCATTGGAACATTTTGTGTAAAGATCCTGTAATTGGTCATTCATTGCCAAAATATGCTCCTGTGATTTTTAGGAAAGCAAGAAGTGTAAAGACACTGATAGCTCCAAGTAAATTAAAAACTAAAACAAATAAGATATCTGATTCGATCAAAGAAGTAGGGAATTTTGGGTGCGGAAGAGGCAGGTGTCTCACTTGTAGACACTTGATAAAAACAAATAAATTTACATCATATTCAAATGGCACCACATATGAAGTAACAGACTATATTAACTGTCTAACTGAATACGTTGTATATCTTATTTCATGTGAGTGCGGCCTGCAATATATTGGACGCACATCGAGGGCTCTGAGTACACGGTTCTTGATATATATATATATATATATATATATATATAGTACTATATAAACTGGTATACACAAACTAATACACTTCATGCTTCCTTGTGAAAACACTATTTTAATAATACAGGCCTAATGTTTGAGAAATATCCTAAGTATGAGACTCTAACAGTATTGTGCTTAAACAAATGTTTATTACTTAATTCAATCATGTTTCTCACCATTTAAATAGGTTTCATACAAGGTATACTTAATGCCATCAATGTTGTGTGTACTCCTGCAATATAAAAAAAAATACAATATAATATATAAATATATATATATTTTTATAAGAGAGATATATTTATATATCTATATATATATATATACACACGTATTTAAACTCATGCAGACAGGGAGTTAACCAGACTTTCACATACACACAGAAATGTAAGCGGGGAAAAAACATTACTTTTTGCAGGTGTGTGTTTTTACTGATATGCCTGGCTAAGAAATATTTTCACACAGTGGCCTTTGTTAGTTTTCAAAAAAATACTATGTGAACGCATTCAAAGTCTAGGGATGTTTTTCACAAACGAGATAAAAGAAGGAGAAATGTTTCTCCCACAGTCCCATATCACGAACCACAACTGTTAACCCAATTAGACAAACAAATTCAATTGGCGTTTGAAATAAGGAGTCAAAGTAGTTAGTTTTGTTGACCTTGACAAGGAAAAACAGGAGTTTGTTAGCCATTCAGCACATTCATTTTGATGAGCAAATAACACAGACCTGCACACAGCTTTTGTGCTACTCAGACATGGCTGATGAATTCGTTAACAATATTAATCCCCTTTTAGGGTATAAGTACATGATCTGTGAAGCCATCTTGAACAGTCGCGGACAGAAAGCAAGCACACGCCAAATCGATGATTTCATTCGAGCAAAATATCCTTATTACCAAGACCGTAAGCATGCACGGAATTTTAATTCCTCAATAAGATTCACTTTATCAAGTAATGACTTTTTTGAACGTGACCAGGATAAGCTACAACACACCTATGGTTTCTGGAAGATTGCCCCGGAAAAACAATTTCTCCTGAAAGACGGCACTTATATTGTCGTGAAAGGCATATTTATTCCTAATGGCAATAGCAATGTATCCGCTACTACTGATCCGTTTGAATCGATACGTGCTGCAATATCTGCAGCCTCCATTCCTGAAACCCACATTGTACAAGAACAAAAGTACTATGATTATGTACCAAGCCTTTCAGCTGAAAATGCATTGGAATGGGAACCCGAAGAAATGAACCTACCTCCCGACCAATTATTTGAAGAAAGCAGTGGCGATTCCTATGAGCGCATCCTGGAGGAGATATGTGCCATACTGGATTCAGCGGTTGGGTTAAGCGTGGATGAAAATGCCTTGCATTTCTGGAGCGACCAGTTGCAGCCAGGCGAAGAGTTAATTCTAGAAGAATGGTAAATATAACAATCGTTATGCGTTGACTCTGCGTTTAAATTTTTTTTTTTTTTGTAACCACCATTTTCACTTTCAATGCGTGGATACAGCGTAACATTGCAGACTGCATAACATGTAGCGATCACAAACAAATTGTTTCCTAATACAATATAGTAGGACCTGAAAGAGTAGTACACATTGCTGACGGAATAAATATACGTACTTTCCTATCCCTTTAAACATATTAGCAACATTTTTCCATTACTCTAACACATACCTGTTTTGTTATCATGCAACATCTACAACATTGAAAACCGGGTCCACCACGTATGACGTGGGACCCTTGTCATGGGCCAAGGCGTCCTTAAAAAGGATTACTGATGTAAGTCCCGCCCCCAAGCGACGTGCGCGCCTCAAAGTCTATTGGCTGTCATGTTTTGTTATAGTAACGGTAACTGCAGTGTGTGATGCGTGCGGCTCAGTGTTTGTAGGCGTACCCTGGGCATTAGCCGAATGTTAATTGAGTGGGAGGAGTGTTAGCGTGCGTTTCACGCTGGCTTAACATGACGTCACACGTATTGCATTTGCGCATTGTGTTATCGGCCGTGCTTTCTGTTCAAACACGTCTGTTTAAAAAGAATACAGATGTACTCGTTTAGAACGAATGTAGTTTCGTCTTCATTGTATTTGAAATAAAGATGTTATGTTTACTGGTATTTTCAACATGTATTGAACGCACAACGTACGCTTTGTTTTGCGCATGCGCTAACAGTTAGTGGAGCCAAGCGTGAAGTGCGTGCGCACACAAAGATGTGCGCGCACATCTTTCAGTATACAGGCAACGTTCACTTCTTATACATAGTTATGCCTGCTACAAATTTAAAGAAACATTACATACTGATGAACAGTTTTACTTCTAACATATAAGTGACTGACGTGTGTATCTACACAATCATATAGAGCTGCGTAACGCGTTGTCACGGATGCATATCTAGTAAGGTGCCATCTTTGACCATCATGTGTTTGCTGTATTTCAGAGATGTCGGGGAAGATACAATCGGATCAATGTATGATTTCAGAAGAGTCTACCTTTATATGAGATGATTGTGAGGAGGAGCCACCGACTACTATACTACATATGGAACTAATTTTATATTGCTTGCAGCGCTTATTAACAAACAATTAAAAATGTGATACCCTTATGCCTATATTGCATAAGCACTTAATTAACATAATGATGTTGCAAAAGAGTGCCTCATGAATTTTTATTGAGTGTTCTTTAATGACTACTAACATTTTATGACATGGTGTGTTTTATATATAACAACCATTCCCACTCTGCTAACACATTTGTGTATTCTAATATGTAATGGAACGTATGACTGTCGAAACTATGTAACAATAATAATAATAATATGAGCATGTTCATGTATAGGGCTGCTAGTTGTACGCAGCGATTTACAGACACATGTTTCAGCCTGAGGTCCCTGGCCCGTGGAACGTACAAATGTTTTTTTGCCGCATGAGGCACAGGGAGATAAAGTGACTTGGCCAAGGTCACAAGGAGCCCACACCGGGAATTGAACCAGACTCCCCTGCTTCAAACTATCAGTGTCAGTGTGTGTCTTTACTCAGTGAGCCACTCCTTCTCCCAATGTAAAGGACACTTACAACCAAGTAGCCATTTATTTTTAAAATCTCTTGTTACATGGGTATGTAGATAAAATGGTTTGGGACTGTAGCAAATAATGTTACTGGCCAGATGTTATGGTCCCCTCCAATGCATGATGTTCTGAATATGACATCACCATCATGTTATGAAGTACGTTTCTGTGTATATTTCATTAACCTAACTAACTATAGTTTACTGTGTTTATTAATCGTTTAGCAATACATAGTATAGTCAATATGATGATATAAGCTACCATAATAAAGCTGGTGTTATCATTTGTCGGTGTTATACATGGATCCTACACCAATTGATAGAGACACAAACAGTTGTCTTAAAAAGTGTGTCTATGCTAGTGATGAATGTGCTCCCGTAAGTAAACAAATAAGTACAGTTATCCCCTTTTCTCCAACCACCTCTATATTACATTAATGGAAATTATAAGGAAACATACATAAAATGTGATGAAATGTGAGTAATCATTTTGTAATACAATGCACATGAAAGCTCAAGAGTAGCTAAATGCATATACATGATACAGAAAGTACATATATGTAACATTTGTGTTTAAACCAATATGTTGGGTTTTTAGTTCCAATAATTATAGGAAGATTGAGGTAGCCACATCTTATGAGAGATGTCAGCAAATATACATACCATGATCAGTCATACTGCAAATATACCTATAATGCAAAGGAACAATATATAAATTGCAAACATTGACATGCCATCTTCAGTACCGTAAAGAACACATCAAAGTGTGTATTTGGTGTTAAATGTGCAACACCATGTATATTTAATGACATTCAAAATGTAAATCAGCCTGGTGTACACATCATCTGGATGTACATGTTACACTGCACCAATAACATTGTATGTAAGCATACTAGAAGCATGAATGATTATGGGCATAATATGTGTTTTGTCTTAGCATAAGGAATAACACAATGCTAAAATATTATTGCTTTGTTACCCAAGTTGTATTCACATACACACAACTAAAGTACAATTGAAGAGGGATTATATAACCTGTGCAACAATAACATACCGGTGCCACATCCCTTTGTGCACACAGCAGAGAAAAGAAAGGTGTGCAACCCATATTCATCTGTGTCCTAACAGAAGGTTATATAAAGAAACATTATTGTTAATATAACATAATTAAACTATAAAAGTAGTACTAGGAGCATATGAGTTTGTACTTACAAGAAAAAAATGAATTGATGAGATTCTGTCGTGTCTGGCCACCACTGGCTGTTTGTTCATTTTCAGCAGCTACATGGGTGGGATGCTCGTCTACCAAAGCCTCAGCTAGGTCTGACTGTACATTGTGCCTGAGTGCAACATTGTGCAAAATGCAACAGGCAAGGATAATATCAGACACTTTTTGAGGCTTGTATAGAAGAGCCCCACCAGTTCTGTCCAGACACCTAAACCTGGTCTTGAGTAGGCCAAATGTCCTCTCTATAACAGATCTTGTAGATATATGGGCTGCATTGTACCTCTCCTCTGCTTCAGTTTGAGGGTTTAGCACCGGAGTCAAGAGCCACGGCCTAATTCCGTATCCTGAGTCACCTATAATGAATGGAGCACACATAAGCTGACATTAGTGATCAAATTGTACAATGCCAACATTCCTAAATCAACATGTGTTTTGTGTTAGAACATGTAAATATGTACTCACCCAGCAGCCAACCAGGTTCAAAATGTCCCTCTTCGAACGCATGGAAGACTGAAGAGTTCCTCAGGATAGAGGAATCGTGACTGGAACCAGGGAACTTGGGTACCACATGCATTATCCTCATCGTGGCATCACATACCACCTGTACATTGAGTGAATGGTAGTGCTTCCGATTGCGGTACACATGCTCACTCTGACTAGGTGCAATCAAAGCAACATGTGTGCAATCGATTGCACCCAGCACAGATGGTATCCCTGCTATATTATAAAAGCCAGTCCTGACTTCCAGCCACTCTGTTGCCTCTGTAGGAAAATGAATATAATTCCTAGCGCGTCTATTGAGTGCATAGAGAAACTGGGTCAAGGCCCGCGAGAATGTAGATTGCGAGACCCCGCCCACTATGCCCACAGTTGTCTGGTATGACGCGGAAGCAAGATAATGTAATGAGCACAGCATTTTAACAAGCCCAGGGACTGCACGACCTCTGGCTGTGAAAAAATCTAAATCCCCCCTTATCTCCTGATAAAGAGCTAAGATTGCTGCTGAACTCAAACGATAGCGACTTACAATCTCCTCCTCACTCATCCCATCTAACAGGGTTCTCTCCCTGTACAGACGCGGACGAGGCACAAGTTGTCTCCTCTGTCTTCTCCTCTGATCTCCTGTCCCTCTACCTGTCCCTCGGCCTGTCCCTCTCCCTGTCCCTGTCGTATCCGCGTCACTGTCACTGTCCCTCGGTGTGTCCCTACCTTGCCCTATATCATTCTCTTGATCAGCAAGCATGTCATAGAAAAGAATGTTCCTGCGTCTCCTAAACATTCGCAACATTTTGAAATGAGTAGCTGTGAATGAGCAGGTAATGTGCGTCCTTTAAATAGGTATGTGATGATGTCAGGTGACATAGTAAAATGCAAGGTGTTACATTAACATAATAAAGTACTTCTGTGGCAAGCTGTGTGCACTTGTTGTTCTAAGTATTTGTTGTGTGTATTCTGCAGGGAATGATGATATTTGGCAATGATGTGACGTGAAGCTTTGTACAAAGATTGCTTGCAAATAAATAGTTGCATGTGCAATGCATGTAACACTTGTGAACGCAAGAGTCAGTCATGTAATGAGACAAAAAGGCTGAGATTGACGTGGGAAAAGTTTTGTGTAACATGTGTAATTATCCATGTTATTGTGACATGTTGGCAACAATGAATAGTCGTGTGCATATGCATGCATTTGTGTAAGGAGGATAGTTGGTATAGAATGAGTTTACAAGGTGTCCCAATGCTGAATTATTGTACATGTGTGTATAAGTTAGGTTGAAGTGCTTGTAATGCTACGGTTACAATGTAAACATGCAATGTGATTGAGCGTCCAATAAGTGACGTCATGAAAATAGGGAGGACCCAAAAGTATATGTAAACATGAGAATACAGATGTACATGAACGTTTAAAGATGCGTGACACATTTCAAGCATTGTGTAATGTAAAGGAAGATGAATATACGGTGTATGTGTGACATGTGTGACATGTGTAACATCATGTAAATAATTGTCGCTGAGTTGAGTAAAATGTGTGATATGATGTGAGGTTCTCCTTTAAGAGTGTAGTATAGTATTTTCCCTTGCCACATCATCACATGATGAGTAATGTGACCCGCAAATGCTGAAAACATGTAAAAGTCGAATGTTATGCAAATAAGACACATCAGCTGTGACACAATGCAGGGAATGCCCCCACACTGTAATGCAAATCCCCCTTGTATTGTGAGCAATGAAACGTAAACAGTACTATACTGTTATACGTCCCCGCTCCATTGACTTCCATTGATGTACAGAAGATTTTTTTTTTCTAAGTGCCGTTCCGGCAGCCTTAGCGATCGTTCTCCCGTCCAAAATGCCAACTTTAGTTGGCGGGAGAAATCGGCCATAACATCTCAATTTCGTAGTGCCGATCAGCCCCGATAAGCTGTTTTTTTTTGTTGAATCCAGCCGATTTAAAAAAGTGGCGATCAGTGTCGAAAACAGGCTTATCGGCAGGCGACTGGCCATAACCAAATTATCGGCTCCGAAACCTGGCGATATGAAGCACTTATCGGCGCTTACTGAATCTCAAACCCAATTTTGGCTATAACATGGCCATATTTCCCTTATCAACGCTTACTGCATGAGGCCCTAAGTCTGCACATAGTGCTGCCCATTTCCATACAATGCCCATTCCAATATGCTCCATAACACTGTGAATCTTGTGAGTGCATTTTTTTTAACTTGTCTATTAATTTTCTATATAAAGGATTTTACACTATGTCTGCACCCCCTATTGTTTTTTATTTTGTGGTCTATCATCTGAACAGGAATGGAAATCCTGACATCTGGGACAGCATACTGTACATAGACTTTCTTTAATTTATTGTGGGACAGTGAATGTTCTTATGGGCACACCACCACACCTGACCGAACTCATAAGATCACTATATCAAGACCAAGAAGCTACAGTCCGAACGCCATATGGAGACACAGATTGGTTCAGGATCGGAAAGGGCACATGCCAAGGATGCATCCTATCACTAGCAGCTTTCAACATGTATGCAGAAGCTGTCATGCGGCGAGCAGGCCTGGTTGAGCCCAAGATTGGCGTGAAAATAGGCGGCAGAAACATCAACAACCTCCGATATGCCGACGATACCACCCTGCTGGCTGAAAACAAGAAGGATCTTGAACATCTGATCATGAAAGTCAAAGAAGAAAGTGAGAAGGTTGGACTGCGTCTGAACATTAAGAAGATAAAGATCATTACAACAGCAAACAATGCGAATGTTAATATCAAGATCAATAATGAGGAAATTGAAGTGGTTAAAGATTTCATCTTTTTTGGCTCCAAAATTGATTGCGATGGTGACTGCACCCCTTAGATCAAGAGACGGCTGACACTTGGAAGAAATGCGATCATCAGTATGAACAACATCTGGAAGAGTAAAGACATCAGCCTGGCAACCAAGTGCAGATTGGTCAGTGCGATTATTTTCCCAATAGCAACATATGGCTGAGAAACCTGGACTCTCAGAAAGGCAGACAGGCGAAAGATCGTTGCATTTGAACTGTGGTGCTGGAGACTGCAACGCATTCAGTGGACAGCTAGAATAAGGAATCAAGCAGTTCAAACTGAAAATCTCACTGGAGGCTAAGAAAACAAAGCAAAGGCTCTCCTGCTTTGGTCACATCATGCGAAGCAAGTCGCTTGAGAAGGACGTCATGCTTGGAATGATCGGTGGCATAAGAGGAAGAGGCCGTCCAAGAACTTGCTGGCTAGATACCATTAAGAAAATACTGGACTGAACATAGCAGAATTGAAAGAAGCCGTAAGAGTTTGGAAAACATGGAGAACACTGCTCCATAGAGTGGCCGAGAGTCGTACTCGACTGAACGGATAAGATGATGATGATGATGATGATGATGATGATGATGATGATTAATGTTCTTATACTTACCATCTACTTTAATTTAATCCCACTTATTGCACTGGCCTTGTGTTGATACAATTAGAATTATTTTTGCATCACACTTACCATTTTTGTATTTGCTGCTTGTTTTGCACTTAAGGGACACCTTCTATCAGTGGTATTATTATCATCATTATTGCTATCTAGTACATATATTATTTGTTGTCTATACAGTGCATATATTGCATTTCCCTATCTTATCCCTATATCTTTGAAGATAGGGATATATACAGCTACATCAACAGGTATCTCTCACCCAGCATACTCCACTGTACACCGGTAAAAAAATAATTTTTAATAATAAAACCCCATCATATTGAAAACCCAACAAACTGTAACACTACGGGTGAATAGGGAGTAAACAGAATGCTGATTCAATATCTGCCTTTGCCAAACTCGCTCCAGGACTACATTGCTTCACTAGATCAATGGCCTGATCAAATGATGTGTATGTCCCTTTTAACAATTCCCTATCAATACCATCATTTGAAGACTCTGCCGCTGGACAAATGAGGAATTAGCCTAAAGGAGCATTGCTCTGTCTTTGGCACAATACCCAGCAAGAATAAACCAAAAATGTGAAAAGGCGGATTTAAGAAGGGGCTCGCAACGCTAGCCACTATCAATTGCTTTTCCATTTTTTTTCTGCACAACACTTGGATGTTCATCTACAGATTTTAGATTATCCACTAATGTCAATTTTGGAATGCCCACTGACACTGAAAGTAAAACCCTGCAGAAAAAACGTTCCCAATTAACATTGCCTTCTGCTGGTCTTGGTATCTGTCTAGCCATGAAAAGGGACTATTACCCGATTTGGCATTAAGGTAGGTGTTTTGCGTCTAGGACAATTAGCATTAGGATTCGGGGTTACGGTTTTTAAGGTAAGGGGTTAAGGTTAGGGTTTTTAGAGAAAGGGGTTAAGGTTTTTAGGGTAAGTGGTTAGAGAATATATTGACCCGTCCTGTGAGCCAAATGTCACGTCGGTGAAATCGCCACTGCTACTGTAAATGGTTTTGGCTAGATGTGTCTATTCATGGCAACCTCTCTTCTAGTCTCACGTATGTCTTTTAGTCTCGCCATTTCCCTTTAGCCATGTACTTCCTGCTAAGTAACCTTGGCATGGTGTTTTCACTTTGCTTAAAACAGCAGAAAGTGGGGGGTGGGGCTTTCCCGTACATACTGAACATACGTTTCTCAATTTGAACACATTCTGACACTCGCTGTACATTGGTATTCGTTAAACATCCAACAAATACCTTGTTAAAGTGCCGCCAGCCCACTAAGTCTCTGTGAGCTGGCGGCGGCCTAAAAGGGGCAAGAATGCTCAGGGGTCTACACCCTTCATATCCACAGTACTTTAGGGTGAATTGCTAACGTTTGCCTGAATCAATCATCATAGAATCAAGAAACCCCCACTTACTTTTTATATATTTTTCTGTATTATATCTACATGTCTGAATAATGCGCTACATTTCTACGGCTGCTTCACGCCTATAATTCAGACACAAATACAAAGTGATTGTAATCAATTATTAAATGACCTTGCTTCTGCTCTACGTCTCTCCTCTTCCACCTATGTTCCTCAAATTTCTTAACGTTAGTAGATGGCAAAGGGATAAGTCCACATAAATCTCTTTTGTTGTCAGCAATAAATGTAAACTTAAGGTGTTGCCTCACATGCTAACGCATCCTTAAAGCAATCCTCTGACACTTATGGAGAGGAAGAGACTGTACCAGCACTCTGCATAACAGGTGGCACCTAAACACTTACTACCTCCCACCCCTTTTTGAGCCCTGGGAACCCATACTCTAGTTACCTGAGATGTAGAAAAGGGGGGGGGGGGAGGGCTGCCATCACTGTGCTAATTCTGATAATTTACCCAATACAGAATTTAAGGACCCTAACACCTTCTAATGGGTAGCTACTGTTTTTATAAGCGGTTACCTCACTCACAGATGTAGGCACCGCCCCTAATACCTCCTGCCTCTCAGCCTGAAGGTGAAGGACCTCTGCTTTGTCAGTCTTGCTCTGTCCTAAAGTGGGTGAACCTCTGTCAGCTGCTGCATCTTTTTTTATACTCTGCAACCGACGTCTTGCCTCAGCGCTATCTGCCCTTCCTCCCCTCCTTCATCCTCTCCCCTTCCTGTCTCCCTCCTACCCTTAATAACTAATATCCCTCCTCTTCTGTTGCGACCTGGGCAGCTGGTGCCTCCTTTTCTCTACCCGTCCGCCTGTCCTTCCTCGCTCCAGACAGAGTAATCCTCAGATGGTTCCCCCTAATGCTATCTGCTGCTGCACCTGCAATAGTGTCTACACTGACCGCAAATACTTTCTGACCAATCTGCTGACCTCTTCCCTAATTCTGCCTAGTCACCTAACTACACTTTTATCACCAGAATACCCCAACAACAAGAGGTGAACCAGGGGCCATCCCAAGCCCCATGTCGCCCCTTTGCTAATCGCCACTCGGGCTACCAGGAAACTGGAAAAAATTCAATTGGAGGAATGCTACTTTATGAAGCAAATGAAGTAAAAGAACAAGGAGGATTTATGGGATAAACTGGTGGTTCCAATTGTCTATATTGTGTCTGCTTCTATGCAATGTACTTTATTCAATGATAGAATAAGAGTAGAATAAAATGGCAAATAGCATGACCGTCCTCCATTCCGTTTTAATTTTTAAATTAGATTGCAATATTTAATATTACAGTAGGAACATAGCTGTTCCATAAAAGACTCCTCCAGAGTGTACTTCGAGTTGCAAATGTTATTGAAACTTTTGAATATATTCCAAATGCTGAGATTGGGAAGATAAATGCTCGTATTAGTATCCTCTAGAGCCTAAAGCTAGAACAAGATTTATTTCAGCAGTTGAGGTTGTGCAAAAAAAAAAAACCTCACAAAGATTTGCAATACCTTTTAAAAAATGGTCCTTTTCAGTTATCAATGTTTTATCCCCAAGCTACCTAGGGAAAACTCTAATGGAAGTATAGTTAATATATGGCCATGAATTAAATAGTCACCGTACAGTAGGTTAAATATGCTTATTTATTCCACACAAAAAAAAGAGTCCGGTTGAAATTAAAGTAAAGGAGAAGTTATGGAATTATGGAAATGTAAATAAATAATGGATTTTATATTTTTAGCTAATAAATATAGTATAAAGACTTATGAAAACATTAGGGGCCAGGTCCAAAAAGCTCAGTTAAGTGACAGTAACTTAAGTTAGCAGTTCTGATGCGGTTTTGAGTTTACTAAAGTGTAACAGCCGTTATAACTAGGAAAATGACATAATTTATTCCGCGTTCGGGGATGAACGACTAAACCTAAGGCTGCGGCCCCGCTAGCGCTGACCTCATGCTTGAGAGCGGTGACGTCGCCAGCTCTCCAAGCATGAGCGTCCCACAAAAATTAAAAAAGCTAAATCTAAAGTTGACATGCTTGATAGGAAACTTTTAATCAAACCCTGAACAAAGCTGAATATTATATATTTTTATATAAACTTTTTTCTTTTTATTATTTATTATTTATTTTTTACTTTTTATTTTTTATTTTTTTATTTTTATTTTTTATTCTTTTTTCATTTTTTACATCCCAATATTAATCTTCATTGCATTCACACATACGTATATTATACTATTTCAAGATTTTTACCACATAACATTAAATAGATATGTTAATACGACGTATATATATACCACATTGTTTCTTCCTGTCCTTGCTTCAATTCAATCTGTTGCTGCTCCTCTGACGGAATCTACAAGCTTAACATCCACATTGCATGTGACATTGGGTAGGTTTGATATAATCACCTTATGATCTAATAGGGTTCTAACATTGGGTTAAGTAAATTATAAGATATATTTGATTCACAAGTTATAAGATCAATATATTATTTTTTCCAGTCTCCTGAAGTATTGGGTAATATGTACAACAACAATTTAAGTTGTTTATGTTATAATTTTGTTATAATTTTGCTACTATATTGATTTCTCATAGTTAATTAATTTATAATCGTTTTACACTATCATGTATAATCCTTAATTTTATCCAATTTTATCCAATTGTACCCTGTCTGAATATGATTACACTATTTATTTCTCTTAAAGCTAGTTTGATGACAGTGGGTTAAATGACTTGTGTACAATCAATCGTTATCACCAATTCCTGAGCCCTAATGGGCTACATATATTTTTGTGTCCTGATTTTTATGACATACTTTCAGATGTTTCAATGGGGTCCTTATAAACTATCACTCTGTTTGTATTGAAACGCATGTATGTTGCTAATTTTAGCTAATTGATCAATCAGTGTATGCAAATTGCCTTCCTATAAATATTGTAAGTGGGCACCCAATGGGTATCCCCTAATGAAGTCATCATCGATGACGAAACGCGTAGGGCGTGGTTTGTGAGAAGCCGTCACGTGCCCATGTCCATCTGTTGCTGCTGGTGCTAGAATTTTGATTCCTGCTCCCCCATGTTGGATTACTAGCACAGAGAACTTGGTGTGGCTATTGCTGGTTCCCGGAGGGACTTCCTGTGCAGAAGCGCCGAATTGGAGAGACGTCACTTCCGGTATCTGACTGTATGGATGAGAGACGCGAGCGGACGCCATCCTGTTCCTAACAGGTACGCACCACACCGCATGTAATCAGCCCCCCATGTGCCCTAGACACCACCGTAGAGTCTGGGGGGGGGGGAGCATGGTTACATTTGGAGGCGCTGCTGAGATGATATCTATCAGAACAGGACCGGCTTATAGCGAGGCGGAACAGGCAGACTAAGATGCACTCTCCCGGCAGGTGTTTTAAGCAGGTAGCGTGAGGCAACTGGGGGGGGTCATAGCGGTAACCAATCCGGGGACCATGGCCCAGGGCACGCGTTACGGAGGGGTGGATAGTTAGAGCTGATCAAGTCCCTTGAGGTGGGTAGTGTGAGGCAACTGGGGGGGTCAGCCTGTTAACCAGCCCAGGGACCATGGCCCAGGGCCCGCTATGAGGGGCCAAAAGCAGGAAACCCCCATACCTAGACAAGAGGTATCTTAGCTATCACCCGCACCACAGAGATTTGCACGTAGACATCGGGAATACAGTGCATAGGAGGAGAGGAGTTCCGTTGAGCCTGGGGTATCAGCCACCTCAATTTAGTGGGTCACATACAGTATGAAGATGCAGAGTCCACCTTTGAAGGGAAAACATGGTCTAGGTACGAGATACCCGTTAGACATGGAGAGTAGGGCACAGGCACATTTGGACTTAGTATCCAAAATGGCGGCCATCCATACGTGTGCTCCGCGGAGAGGCAAACTAAAATGGCGGTTCCCGCCAAGCCTGGAGCAAGCACGTGAGATTTGCAAAAGGACTGTGAGACAGTTGTGGCGGGAAATGTGCAAGAGTCTGGCGCCAAACCCAGATTCCTTGCAGGAGGGACTGGAGACCTGAGCGAGGAGCGTCACTTTTGTCTGGCATTCAAGGAGCAAGGAGCTGGAAAACTGAGTTGTCTTCACTCTGAACGAACCATGTCAGAGATAAGTACCTCCATTCACCAAGTACCTTGAGGCCTACTGGTCGTGGCCGTAGTGGAGCACGAATACGTTCGGTGCTTGTGTGTGCACTGCGGACTACCCGGCGCGGTACCCAGTACCAAGGCCCGATGTGCTAAATGTGGTACGTTTTACTTGTGTCCAACCGAGCAGCGGGATTTGTTCGGCACGCCACGGGGTGCCTCTCCAGGAACTTTGACGGAGGTGGCGGACGACAAAGAAAAGACTGCCCTGAGTCCCCGTTATACCATATCGGGAGGAACCAAAGCTCAGCTAGTTATTCAACTAAGCAAGCTGGCCACCCAGACAAGCGCGACCGCAGTGGAGGTACACAAACGAGGACATTTTGTACCTATACCCACGGGTTGTATCGTTGAAGGTCCAGGTGACTCCCCAGTGGAGGAACCGATCGTGATTTCTTCTGTGGAGGAAGAGATGGGTGTAACATCGGTGGCGATGCGCCTACCGGCGAACCACCCCAAAGGCATCAAAAGAGAACAGACAAGTCCAGGGACCATCTGACGGCGAACGCTGGTGCGGCCGGAGGCCCGTACGAGTCCCACCGCTGTGGTGACTCCCAGTGCAACGGAGACGGAGACCGAGACGATCCTAGAGGAGCCCGATGTCATCAAAAAGCAGCGGAGTGGTAAGGAGACCCCACCACCCCCTTACTCCCGCCAGGCACAGACCACATTCACGGTGAACGAGAAAGAGAGGCTTGAGGCCTACTTGTTCGATCGTGTACCCGATGTTCCATCTCCGCCCCCGCCGGTCCTCAACGCACGGCCGGTGCGTGACCCCGGGGCGGATGGGGACTCTGCCGGCGATTCGAATAACATCAGTTCCGGTTCCACTTGAGAAAGACCAGTCTTGGGGGGATATTCTCCCCTCAACACATAGCCTCTGTCATGGCCAGGGCTAAGCTACAGAGTCGAGGTTCCCCCCGAGAAGCCCAAAGCATGAGGGGGGGTGCCGCTAAGAAGACGTCCATTGGGCGGCGTGTTACCCGTTTGCTGGACAATGTTCTGGACGTTTCTCCAACCCCGGCCCTTAGCCCCCCTGCCCCGGCAACTGCCCCTGCCCCGTCACGAGTGGTGCCACCGGGACCTACCAGGGATAAATTGTGTAAATCCCCCAAATACGCTAATGGCTTGTGGGATTAGGAGTTGAGTGAGGAAGGGTCTTAAGGGGAGATACCGTATTCAAGTGTTATACCTGTACCTAAACCTGTGCTGTTTTCTCCTGCAACTAGAGGGAGGGACCGAGAGTCTCACACTCCAGTAGAGACTGGGTCTACTAGTACAGTGGTGTCTAAAATGAACCCCACTAGATATTATAATGCCAAGGGAAGGAGAGATTGCTCGCGATCTACTGATGCAGGTACGTCCGGTGTATCTTCACAGGTAGAGTCTGATGTAGAACGCACTAGTCAGGCCGCAGAGTACAAGCACCACGATAAATGGTGGGCGCCTTTGTTCACCGGATACCACGAGGGGATGGACCGTACGTGGTTCTTGTTGATTAAGAACGATGTAGTAGACCATTGGTGGGCGGCTGGTTCTTTCACTCCGCAGGAGATGGGGGATGAGTTGGATCACCAGTTGAGGGAGATAGAACAGAAACGTATTGTACCTCAAGGCCCCAGTATATTGTATGACGAAGTAGCCCCCGAGGAGGCATTGTTTTGGGTACTGCCAAGCAGGGCAGGGCATCGTACGCTTACCAAGCTGAGTCGAGCTGACCGGGCCATAGTCGCTAGATACCGTCAGTCACACGGTTATGAATATCCCTACGTGCCGGAGCCCATCATGAGAGAGGTTGAGGATAACCGAGACAGTTGGCTTAGGGAGGCAGTTCAAGAGTACCTGCGGACCAAGTACGGTCAAGGCGGGGTATCGCAATGAAGATAAGATTAGTGAGCTAGTGCGTATATGGAGCATCGGCAGGTGTATTTACATGTATGGTGTCACATACAGGCCTGAGCATGGGCCGGTTCAGTCGTTCGCTGTGACTGTCACTGACCATAATGGATGATGAGTAAGGAAGCCTGATCCAAGGCACTATCTGTAGGGTTCTCCATGTTGGGAGTACCCGGGTGTACCTACAATTATTACCTCATTATGCATGTATTATGATTGTTATGTGTGCTGTTTCCCAGGTGGTTCGCCGCAGGATGGTACTGCTATTAATAGGTCCAAGTGGGGATCATTGGATTCCACCATAGGGAGAGTGTAGCCCCCTGTAAACAGCCCAGGCTAAACCTATCTTCCTTCTACTGTGATAAGCCCTGTTAAGATCAGGCACCAGTAATCATCAGGGGTTTTCCCCCTTCATAGCTCTAACCTGAGTGGTAGACGCAGGCCTGGACTCTGCTGCAGGCGTGAGCAAGACGGGAGGTTCTGCTGACACCAGGAGGGGAGGGGTTAGCTCTATATTTAGCAGCCAACTCCAGTGAGTGGCGGGAGTTCCTTGTCTTTTTGCCGTGTTCCTCTCTTTTGATGGTTCTTCGGAAGAGAGAGTAGCTTAGGAAGAGTTCGAGTGAACAGTGATATCGAGAGTCTAGAGTTGCTGATTATTATGCCGTGAGCCACGAATCCTGCGGAGCAGTCCGGGGAGTATCAGGAGGCTGCGGGCTCCCCGGCACAGCGTGCCGGAAGAGAGCGAGAGGAACTGAAACGATCAGCGTCTATAAGTAGAGCTGATAGAATTATAGACTGGTGGACCAATGCCCTCACCCCACTGCCAGGGGTGATGGGGGGAGAATTCAAGACCCACCTCGAGGCTAACCTCGGAGGTGGGCCACGGGGTATTGAAGCCCTAGCTCAGACCATCCTGTCGGAAGAGTGACTTGGAGGGAAAGAGAGGAGGAAGCCTTTGGGCGGAGGTGAGCGGTGTATACCCCGTCCTGGCGAGTGTATTGCGGCTGCTGGAAGCCTTATCATTGGGATATCGTTGCTCTGTCAAATAAAGAGACTATTCTTCACCCGTAAAGACTGTGTGTGATTTGGAGAGTATAACCCTGGGACCTGAGGGGTTCTTCTATACCGGTCCTGTCCCATTACCCTGGGAGTATAGAAGATGGAGGCGCTGCACCACTAAGAGATCATGGAGGCTATCACCCCAGAAGCCCGGTCCTGGCTACCCCACAACACCGCGGGAAGCTCAGGCCCTCCTGTTCCTAACAGGTACGCACCACACCGCATGTAATCAGCCCCCCGTGTGCCCTAGACACCACCGTAGAGTCTGGGCGGGGGGGGGGGGGGATGCAGGGTTACACTATTATATATTTTTTTTCCCCACATATGGTGACATCTGCGCTCCCCACAAGCTTCTCCCTACAATCCATGACAGGAGGAACAGGATCTTCTCCAAAGAGGGTTGAGCAGCGAAGTTCACCATTTTATACATTTTCTATTATTTATGAGCACCTTAATAATTGGTTTTATTAATATTAATCACTATACATCGATTTATTGCACCTCTATTAGAAGCGCCTCACATTTTTTGTTTTACATATGAAGATCTTGACCTAGTCTTCTGAATGTATTCTAAAAAGTAAAGTTCAAAAAGCAGAACATAGTGAAGTATTGTTAAAAGTAGTTACTGCGCAAATAATAAAGCCTCTTAATATCTGTCAGTGAAAGCAGGCATTTTTGGGACAATCCCAGCTCAAAAAGATGGCATTTAGATTCTGGCTGCCGCGTTCTCTCCAGCGTGGTCTCTGTGGTCACGTCTGCGGATCTCTTCCTCCTTGTCTCCACTTGATGACCTCTTAGAGATCTATGCGTTTCACTTCACAAAGCTTCTTCAGGACTGATGTGAGGTGTCTCTCCCTGTACTTATAAATAGCCTGTTCTATCAAATTGATTGATGGATTAATAGGACACCATTAATATAATAACTAAATAACTATACTAGCAAGTACACATATAAATACTATTTCCATACATGACAAATATACAAACATAAAATACAATTACAAGATACTGTACGATTAAAAAAATACATATAAGTGACACAGTTCAGAAATTCTTAAAAGTATGGGAACCATGGAGAATTTATATATGAAATAGATATATTACTAGAGGAACTCTCCAAATCTGAAAAACACAAAATAGGAGAGTTGTAAAAACCCACAAATTAAAAAAGTATAACACTTGAGGGAACCTCAGTGCAATGTGATCCGTAACTGTATAAAACTTCACGGCGGACCCGGAGGGTGTTCCATAGTCCACAAATGTATGATTGCTAACACGTTCGTACGATATACCAGCACGTGGAAAAATACTCTAAAAGCAATTACATTTTTTCTTCTTATTTTTGTTTCCCCCTCTTACAGCCTTATTAGTTGATTTTTTTTGTACTAGTTATTTTATACGCTGTCTGGACAGTGATGTCGTTAATGTGTACCCAACTAAATGTGTTATATATGTATGCAAATATATGTAATCTAAAAGTAACACGTCACCCTTTTTTTTTGTTCTGTATCCCATCCCCCACTTTTCTTTTTTTTGTTTCAATTTTTGTTATTAGGCATATATACGTTGAACAAACATAATGATATTCCTTAGCCTAATACAGGGTTTTTGTTTTTTATGTGGAAGGAGTAGGATAGAATAAGTCCTCACAAGGCCTCTGATCCACTTAGTGGACCGAAAAGGAAAAGCGAGAAAAAGAGAGAAAGAAGAGGAGGGGGAGGGGGGGAGTTGGCACTCAACCTCCCACCCCGGTCACCAGGAACCAGCACCACATCTTTCCTCTCAAATGCCTGAGTCGCCTCCTCTTCTAGATATAAAGGTTTTTACCTTGTTGGTAGGATCAACCATGGTTCCCAGACTTTATAAAAAGTCGTTGTGGTTCTTTTCAGAAAGGCTGACAGTTTTTCCATTAGCATTACTTCATTGATCCATTTTTTCACAGTTTGCTTGGAGGGGGGTGATACCTTCTTCCATGAGGCAGCCACTGCGCACCTAGCCGCCGTAAGAATGAAGGAGATTAATTTTCTCACTGGGCGGTCAATGTTCTCCATTGCCCTGGCCAGCAAGTAGGTCAGCGGATCAATGGGTATTGTGAGGTCTGTGACCTCTTTAATTATAGTTTGTATGGTAAGCCAATATTTCTGAATCTCCGGACACGACCACCAAATGTGGGCCATGTCACCCTTTTGTCCGCAGCCTCTCCAGCATAAGTCGGAGGCCAGAGGGTAGATTTGTCTTAATCTCACTGGGGTAAGATACCAGTGGAACAATATTTTATAAATATTTTCTTTCGTTATGGTACATATGGAAGATCCTGAGGCAGATTCCCATATATCTTCCAAGTCCTCGCTGTCTATAACTGTATTCAATTCAACTGCTCACTTGAGCATATATTTATGGGCAGGGGGATCTGCTGACAACTCCATTTCAGCGTATATTTTAGTTATTAGACCTTTTTGATGAGCGGTCTTACGGCACAACTTCTCAAAATTAGTGAGAGGGGGAAATTCTAATGTTGGGGATATTTTCTGTGTGAAATGTCGAATTTGGAGATATTTGAACGCGTCTAATTCTGGAATTTCATATTTGTTTCTTAATCCTTGGTAGCTCAGGAACTTGCCTAGACTCAACAGATCAGCAATCGCCCTGATACCTTTTGATTTAAATTGGTCAAATTGTCTGGGTTCACAACCAGGAGGAAATTTGGGGGTTTTGAAAATTGGAGTGAGTTGGGAGTTAGTCGTTGTGAGCTTATATTTAAATTTAGATTTCATCCATATCTCCCACGTATGCCTCATCGCTCCTAATTTAAATTTGCAGATTTGTGTGTCTCCTCTGTTCAGGGACCAAAGGCATGTTGGCAGAGAAGGCGACGCTATACATTAGCTTAAGGCCACTTCGGAATTTAACAGAGCTGTCTAGGAGAGTATGTCCCTCCCCTACATAGCTGAGCAATACAGCCATTGGCTGCAGCTCTGACCAATGGGATTTTACTCACTAGTATATAATATGTATGCTAATCTTGGCCTCTTGACCCCTCCTCCCCATGAAGAAGCGCGTCATAGCGCGAAACGATCATCGGGCTATAGAGACGTCATCACGTTGACGGTCACGTGGGCAGCGACGGAGCGTTTTTGCAGCTCCCACGATTGGGAGATCTCTCGGAAAGCTACACACATGGCTATACATACTGGGCTCTAACCACTTAGCTATTGTTGTAGCAACATCTTCCAGGTCATATTCTTCCTGTTTGTTCTTGTTTATGCTGCATTACTTCTGCACACCTATTCATAAGTGTATACTTACCAACCAGTAATACCAGACATAGTGACATTCTGCTGGTTTTCACTCAGAGGGATAATTACAATCATAGTATTTTGCACTACAGTTATGTTCTAGCAGAGTTATATACTCAGTGTGTCTAGCTTTCCTTATAACAGGGACTTCCCTATTACGTTCAGTGTATTTTCTGCACATTAGTAAGGTATAGCTAAACAGTCAGGTTAATATTAATTGGACCCTTTTCCATTTACATATATTTCACGAGGATACTAATATAGGTCCTAGTAACCTTTGAATATTACCCTACTGCTCCTTGTGCGCCCATCAGGGGACCTTTTAAGTCTTTTTGTGTACTTTGTTGTAATTTTATGCATTTCGACGGGTTTTATTTTGTATTAAAGTTGTCATGATTGTCTTTTTAGCTTTAGATTAGCCCTAGTGGCTATTATTTCCTATTGGTCTATATACCATTATAACACTATTGGTACCAGTTAATTTACTGGCACTTTTTGATAAATGTTTTGGACTTAGGATAGAGTGCAATTATGAGGGACTTTCAGTGACCTCGCTTGGCCACTTGGTGTGTTCTTGTATATTAGCTTCCCTCTGCACCACCTTTATTCTCTTTGTGTATGGTGAGCAAGGTGTTTTTCTGTGTTTTTTTGTGACACATGATTGGTCATGCCAAGGCCTGATGTCACCGCTTCCCCCATATCAACTACTGGCAAGGCCTGCTTATACCAGGGCCTACTGCCACCCAGGAGGGAGGCAAAATAGTAGCCACGGATGGCATGGCTACATATATGCTGTATATATGATATGAGGGTGGGTTTTAAGGTTCTGGAGCTTGCTGGGTTATTGCAACTGTTGTTGTTTGAAGTGTGGCCCCTCCTCCCCAGGGTTTAAAGCTCACCCCGCCCCACTTTCCAATTAGCAGTTTTTATCATGATCCTGTGAATCACAGACCCAGTATGGTCTTTTTCCCTCCAGCACAAAAGAGCGGTACATGAGAATTGTGCCAGGTAGTGTTAGGACCTGCAAATTGGTCATGCTTTGATGTTGGCTGCAGACTTATAACGCTTTGGCCAAATGGTTTAACTAAATGACCCTTACTCATGAGCAGATTAGCACTGAAGTTTTGCACTATATTTTGTGTCACTTTGTATGTTGCACTGGGCCTTTTTGTTTATAAATATAACATAATATTTTGTGGTTAAATGTAATAAGTCAAAACAATAGCACAAATAATATCATGTAATAATTGAGGGTGTATCAAGTTCCACCCTAGTGAACAAGTCCTGCAGCCAGGAAACTGATGGATTGAAGGATTTGGCAATCAGATGATGAAACAAATAGTCCTCCTTGGTGCTGGTCCTCAAGTGAAAGTGCACAGCGTGATATGAAAATGCAAAGATAAAAGACAGTGTATAATATCAGGCAATTCCACAATGATATTGGAAAAAAATAAACTGTGTAAACAATTAGACACTAACAGAACAAAACCAGAACGAAAAACAACGGTATGGACTGTATAACTGATACTCTCCCTGCAGCTGGTTTGAATCTCTCACCCGGAGAGAAAACAGTAGATAGAAATTAACAAACCTAAAGCGCACAGGACAGATAACAACAGAACATAGTGTATTCTGTAAAGATACAAGAAAGTTCTGCCTTAATGATCTACACAACTCTGTAAGTGTAGATCATTACAGCAGGACTTTTTTGTATCGTTACAGAATACACTATGTTCTGTTGTTATCTGTCCTGTGCGCTTTAGGTTTGTTCATTCCCAATTCCACAATGATATCAGAGGTGCTGACCGCATGTGCTACAATGACTTTCACACTTGCTGATACATTAAACTTAAAAAATGTGAATAATAATAATTAATGGGATCTGTGCCGTGTGATTATTCAGAAATATATGTGATTAGTGCTTGCAGTATGCATTCACACAGGTAGGTCTGTTCCTCAGTATAGAGTAGAGCAGGGGTGTACAATCTTTTCCCCCTGTGCCCCCCTGTCTGCTCTACTCCCCTCTAGCGCCCCCCAACCCCCGGCTTGACTCCGGCATCAAATGACGCTGCGGGATCATGTGACGGCACGTTGCCATGGCAATGCGATATCACGTGACCTCGTGGCGTCATTTGACACTGGGTTACCATGACGACGCGTCGTTGGAAGGCAAGGTAAGTTAGTTAAAGAGGCCTCGCGCAGTCCCCCGGCATTTAATTTAAATGCCTTGAGGGAGAGCGTGGGACCATTGTAACCGCCGTGCCTCCCCCCCCCAGAAAATCTTGCGACCCCCAGTTTGTGTACCCCTGGAATACAGGTTGGTTGTATAGTCATATAATGCTCCCAATGGTTATAGGGTGAGAATGATAATAATCATTAAATCACTCACACTGTTAAGCAGTGCAATCATGCGGGTTGTCACACTCTTGGTTGCTAGATATAACCAATTAGTCAGTTCAGGCATGGACTCAGGAATAATCATAAAAGGTATAACGCCCTTTATACAGGAAGATAAAGAGAGATGCATAGCGTGATACTGTCACAAATGTAATAAAAAACAATACAGACAGACATCGGAATCGCATGACATCACAATGTCCAAGTGATCATCAGGCTTGCTACCCCGTTGACTGGGATGCAGTTCAGTAGCCCTACGCATTTCATGACTAGGGTTGCTTCGTCAGAAGTGTAGAGGCCAGAGGGATGAGAAATCCATTAAATACTGTCGGCACTCTTTAAAAAATCTTCAAGAACCATTTAACCCATTGGTTACCAGAAGACACATCAGTGAAAACACAGTGAATACAGCAACACCTGCGCGGCCCCCAACACCACTACACAGATTTCTCAACCATTATCCAACAACTTCAGTCGTGAGCAGTAGAAATTAACCTTTTAATAAGCAGGTTATTATAATACTTTCTAATAGTCAAATCATGGAATGTGTAAATGGATCCTCATGATACGACTAATTAATGTCGATAAAAGACATTAATACGACCATTCTATCAGATGTATCGCAGCCATTATGGTAATAAATATAGTGTTGTTTAGAGACTAAAAGAGAACTCTACTTCAATATACCACTCCACTGATATTATCTATTGGATTACAAATTGAATTGCCTCTTTTTAGTAGTGTTGTGCAACCCAGCAAGTGTTACTGTACAAATTAAGATCTAAAGCATACAAAAACAAAAAACAAAATTGGCAATGGCAGACAAGGGGCGAAGTATTGTAATCATGGATCATTCATTCTGCATTGCAGAAGCTGAAAGACTTGTGAATGAATGATGGCAAAACTACCGCAAATTAAATCACAATCCAGCAGCTGATTTCACTAAAGAATTTAGAGATCTTCTGAAGGGAGACATTGATGGCAAGGTATTGACCAATGAGTATGAATTTCTGGATGTGAAAGACCCTGGGATTCCAGTGTTTTATTTCATTCCAAAAATCCATAGAAGTGTGAATATGTTGGCAGACCCATCATTTCTGGGATCCAGTCACTAACCTCCAATCTCTCACAATATATTGGAAAAAACAAATAGGTCGCGCTATATCCCACAGTGAGCTGGCAGCCGGTGATATAACCCTGACCCCTAGTCAGGCTATAGAAGTGGAAAAGAAGTTATATCAGTGGCGCTCAACACTGTAATGATCAAAGCAATTCTAATAGATATTATAAAATATATATTATAAAATATACAACCAGAGCCGCGGAAATCGCCCGTCCGATTGGATGCTCCACGTGGTAAGGGTGAACAAAAAAATAAACAATACAGACCGGCGCCAATTAGTCCAAGGTGGAAATAATGTCCAGCAATGAAAGAGTCTTTTGACAGCAGATGACTGCAGAAGTATCTTCACAGCCTTACTTCAATGGATGAACTCCGTAGACACAATGCATGGAAGAAAGAATAAACAAAGAGAACATATCATAGTGCAATACTATATAAACCATACATGCAGGACCAACAAGACAAGAAGACAAAACAAACACTACATATAACAAGCAAGGCTGACTAATACTAAAGGAAGCATTTATTAAACACAATAAAAATGATGAGGTAGCAAATGTGGGATCCGGTGGGTAAAACCGGAATCCTACTTACAGGACGGCCACAGAATATATGCAGGGGTGTAAGATATGGTGAACAGCTGCAGCTCCGTCTGATGTTCAGACTTCCAGGACTCTCCTCCGCTCTGTAACCAGAAGCGCGTCACACCGCGCGGCTTGGCGGCCCTCGTGGAGCTCCTCGAGCTGTCCGTC
>WSYH01002790.1:0-32272 GCA_036426205.1 Ascaphus truei | reverse complement strand
ATCCGTCCGTGCTGCTATCAGTAAATTTTGTTGATTTTGTCATTTGAGAGTGGCCAGACCTGGCTTACACTTCGTGCGGGAGCTTAGGTTTTAGACTATACATGAAGAAGGAACTACGTGAGGTTTCACACCGCCCCCTTGGCTAGCGTGGTTCATTAATCCTAGACTACAGCCTTGACAGTCAGGACCGCCGGAGTAGGAACTTCCAACGATGGCATTCAAGCCTAAGGCGATGCGCGGCCGGTTGTGGCACGCCCTTCTACCTTGTGTGTTAATTTCACCTAGCAGACACCAACGACTCTTGTAAAGACCACTCCATATAATTTACCCTGCCATGCAGGATTCTTGCGACATCCGCTGTGCTGCTAGGTCTGTGCTCTGCGGAGCTGTTCACAATAATCTCAGCGCGCCTAGCTTATATTCGTTGCATGCCCATAGTTAAGTCGTATTCCGTTATAGCCCAACCATATCACCACGTTATGGCTACCTCATCATTTTGTATTAGTGTTCTAATAAATACTTCCTTTAGTAATAGTCACCTTGGACTTGTTATATTCAAAGTGTTTGCTTTGTTTTTTATTCTTGTTGTGCTGCATGTTTGGTTTATATGATTAGACACTATGATTATGTTCTCTGTAGGTGTTCCCTTCTTCCAAATGTCATTTTGTTTCCTCTACGGATATCATGACCTTGACAAGCCTTGATAAGGCTGCTGACCATAGTACTTCTGCAGTCAACTGCTGTCAAAAAGACACTCTTGCCATTTATGCTGGACAATTTATCTCCACCTTGGACCTAAGTAGTGCGCCGGTCTGTATCTTTGCGATGTTAACCTGAACTCTACACCGCGCGGCTTGGCGGCCCTCGTGGAGCTCCTTGAGCTGTCCGTCAGGCTGTATCAGGAAATACACGCACAAGGGGCGGGTGAACTCGCCGAGTTTCCTCTCTCTGCAGTAAACTGCTCCCGCAATGTATGCCAGTCCTCTGCCACTCTCAAATGACAAATCACAAATATCTTACACCCCTGCATATATTCTGTGGCCGTCCTGTAAGTAGGATTTTATTTTTCTTGAACGTTTCATGCATTCCTTCATGCAGGAAAAGCATCCTTTCAAAGCACTGACATCATTTCTGAATGGCGGACAATTTTCTTCACCCAAGATTCGTTCTTCAGAAGCTGCAATGTAGTGTCGACGAGAGGAGACTTGAATGCTGCGGTTAATCAGGAGGTGTTTTCACATCCTTCATGGCACTGAGTGAATTGTCGTATGAGTGGACAACATCTGTTCTACAAATAAAGAAAGACATTATAGAACTGCATGGACTTCACTTTGTTTTCCACTAAATGATAGTTGTTCTCATAGGGTAATACATGGTCTGTAGACCACAAGATGCGGCAATGCAGAGCACAGTAGGTGGACAACAGGACTCCACAGGAAGACACAGCGGGGAGAATAAAAAAGATTCTTTATTGACATCGATGGTGCAGACAGGTATGGGTGCAAAATCTCTTCCTCTTACGCGTTTCACGCCTGTGCGGCGCTTCGTCAGAGAGTGAAGACAGTAGTTGTGTCTGCTGTGTTCCCCCTATTATACGGACTCAATTGCCTTGGAATAGCAGTTCAGCCGCCATGACGCGAAAACCGGAAGTGACGCGGCTTAGTCTGAAAAAAGCGAAGTGAGCAGATATGCGATGTTGGGTGGGTAGTTTAAATGACTAACATGAGGGTTTGTAAAACTACTCACCAAAATCGCATTATACTGCGTTGTCACTTCCGGTTTTCTGACTAAAGCCGCGTCACTTCGGTTTACGCGTCCCATGGGCGGGCTGAAACGCTATATTCAGGCAATTAGTTCAGTATAAGAGGGGGAAACACAGCCCCTATCTTCACTCTCTGACGAGCGACCGCACAGGCGTGAAAGCGATGAGCAGGAGGGAGATTTGACCATACCTGTCTGCACCATGACGTGTCAATAAAGAATCTTTTTTATCTCACCAATGCTGTCTGTGGAGTCCTGTTGTTCCGCTGTGATGCTATTAGCCGCATCTTGTGTACCAGACGTATACACAACCAGCAGAGCACACGCAATCAGAGAAAACGGGCATGGTTCACGTGAGTCTTTGCATTGCAGCAATTTACTGGGAGGTACACTACAGGTGTCCATAGGCGGTTATAGACTTGGTCTTTATTGGGAGTGATGTGGTGGGGCTTATATATATCTCCGCTTACAGCACTCACCAGTACTATATATATATGTCTTTATTTCACGCCCACCTGCATACCCCAGCACTCATCTGTGTATAATACCAACCGTTTATTATTCTTCTTCAATCAAGATTTTATATACATTTACCACCCTTGGTCATTAGTAGCACTATTACAGAACTATGTTCTTCTACCCTGCATAGTGTAATACATAACATGTTTCCATAATTTTTTAATGTGTGTCCAATTAAAATATGATGCTTGAAGTAACAATGATGTTTCGACTCAGTGTGAAAGAAGAATGAATTAAAGGTTGTTGTAACCTCACAACTCCTAGCTGATAGTTTAAAACACACACAATACATGTTGTCAGGAAACACTACATCTTCTGTGACAATAACTGATGTCAAGTTCATTACATGTGAAAGGCATTTATTTTGCATGGCAAATGAAATTCTTCAAATGTACACATATGTGCTGCACCTCATACACTCACCTTCCATTCTTGAAGATGACCTTGATGAGACAGGTGATGAGACATGTTCAGTGTCAGGTGACACAGGAGCTGCAGGAGTAACTATATAGAAGAATAACATCAGAATTTAATTGTCATGTGTACATAATTAACATGAAGTATCTGTAGTGGGAGTAGTTATGGCTAAATATCAGCATCACATAACGAAATGATAATGATATGGTTCGGCCAATCTGTATATTATCCATCTTAACATAAATGTACAGGGGAACCTAATCGGCACATTTATTTTAAACACCATACAACATACAATGTTCATGCATGAATGCGTTGTAAAATTAAGTGTTCTGTTGTACATACACTGCATATGTTGTGTAGTAATCTAACAATAATAATGTACATCACTACCATGACAGCAAAGTTGACTCTGCTTATAATTCAGTACCTAATTGTGGAAATGTGAATGAATGTTTTTAGTGATCTGTCCGAACATTTAAGAGAAGCAGGTATAGCGCTCAATGTGGCTGACACTCAGCAACACATGCAGTGTGTCGCTCACAGATGGTACTGGTGTGATAAGGTGGCATATCTATAAGGTAAAAAGAAGATATGAGTGAACGAATGACTAACGTACGTTTTCATATATAGTGGCCTGGTGGGTGAAAGTATTCATATAATTACCATTTCAAACGAATGTGATTAACTTCTGTTCACCTTGTCAGCTTGTAACAACTGTAGTCCCTCCCCCAAGACGTGACACCACCCTGACCGTTTATTTGGTTCTACCACCTGTATGCCGTCCCACAAAACTTGACCCTACCATGACCCTGTGATCTGGCTCTGTGCCTGACCACACCCCCTCTGTTCACCTCTATGCTGTGATTACATATTAATTGCAGCTGGTTTCACAAACCGGTACATGAGCGAAATACAAATATGAAGTGAGCTACATATGAACACAATTAAATAAACATATGGTACATGTTCCTATTTATGCTCACATTATACTACATGAAGCGAAAAAAGAGCTTTAATAAAACATAACGAAATGTGTTTGTGCAAATTATTTATGTTCGCCTTTGAATGCACAATATTCCATGCAAGACTTGATTAGGCAGTAATGGCATGTTTATAGGTGTAACATAGATTATCACTAATATATATCTATATATATTATATGTATATATGTATATATGTATCGACACATACTGCACCGACACAGTTTATTCTTACATTTGCCGTTATGAACGGGACTTTTCTCAGCTGGCGCCTGGCTGGCGCCGAAACGGAGCGGCGAGCGAGCCACATCTTCCCCTTCCCGCTCGTTTTAATAAAAACGCTCCCCTCCCCTTCCCCTCCCCTTCCCCGAACCCCTGGCTGCTCCCCCCGGTTGCACGCTGCTTTGCACAGCTTCCTCCTTACCCCTGCAGCCTCTGCAGGCTTCGGGGATGCTGGGGGACCCTGGAACGCGTGACCGGCGCCAGGGTGACGCGCCACACGTGCCAGGGAAATCCCCAAACGAGCCGCCAGCTAGTCGCGACTCTCCCCACACCGCGGTGGAGGCCGCATTAGAATAAAGCATGCCGCCACTGTACATGAAAAAGTGAATTATGCATTTGTGTAACGAAGTTATACATTACTGTGACAAAGAATGAGTGCGGGTGTGCTTTGTGGTTATGCATGTTAACCCATTGTTTGTACAAAGATTCACATTCAGCTTTCAACTATAGGGCAAAGATGTTGAATGCTTTGTAAGGTAGAAGGTTGCAGTGTGTGTTATTTGGAAGATCATTACACATAATCCCATCATGCAGGTCAAGTTGTGTATGTTTACTCATAATGATGTCATCCACGATAGCTGAGCCAATACATGTTTCCAAACACACATAGATATATATAAAAATATATAGATATATATATATTTTTTTTTTCCGGACAACTATATATAGATAGATAGATAGATAGATAGATAGATAGATAGATAGATAGATAGATAGATATAGATAGATAGATATAGAGAGAGAGAGAGACATATATACAGATATATATGTAGGTATGCTTATATTGGGAAAAACTATACGTTTCTGTGGAAATATAGATAAGAACTGTAACATACGACACGCGTAATACAGTAACATTTGTCACCTGCTGGAAATTGAGCCGAATAAATTCCGATATCTCTGTCCCCTGCCAAACCCTCCACGACGACAGGAAGAAATTTTTCCCGCATCTGCTCCTCCAATGCAGTTAACATTAGAGCTTGTGCTGGCGGCCCACCTCCAGTGGCAGAAGCATGCATCTGTTGTGCTTGGATTTTTTTCTTTAAGTTTGCCCTGATATCATCGAATCTCTTCCGACAATTCGCCCGGTCCCTGACATGATTCCCACACGCAGACACAGCCAATGTTATTTGCTCCCACATTTCTATTTTTGATGCTGAACTTGTCCGCCCTTGAAATACATACAAAATATATGACGTTAATTATTATTAGAAAAACGAGCAGTTTCCTGATACCAAAACATGCTGGTTTAGGTTGAATATGTGTACCACTTGCGCATTTACGTGGAAACATACAAATCTAAGGAAGCTTGCATGAATATTGTATGAAATTTGGCAAACTTTTTAGACTGATTGTTATGTTCGTTATAAAGCATGAAGGAATATGTGTGTAACAATTAACTTTAATTGATAGATATTAGAGAATAATAGTTTGATATTAAGACATCTCACATGACCTAGGATAACATGTCTTTGAACAATCAATGCAAAGATAGACTTACCTAGTAAATGCCCATACAGAGATTCATAGTGCTCCAAAATCCCTGTGACAAGAACTCTGTTTTCCTTTTTATTGAAACGAGGATTACGTGGCCGCTTCACATGTTTCCTCCGAACACGTGCAGCCCCAGAGCTTGGCTGCTGCTGACTGGACTCTCCTTCTTCCAATGGAAGAGACTCCAAAAGCGGGCCATCACCAACCACCCCACCACCAGACACACCAGCAGCACCAGCAGCAGACACCCCACCAGCACCAGCAACAGACACCCCATTAGCACCAGCAACAGACACCACAGCAGCACCAGCAACAGAGCCACCAGCAGCACTCACACTCACAGCAACACCAGTCGCACTCGCAGCAACAGCACTCCCCTGAATCCTACGTTCACTCAGACGCGTACTCACACGACTACCAGTACCACTCACACCAGCATCACTCTTCCCATGCCTTTCGGCCATACCTATAGCACTCACAAAGAACAGAAAAGAAATTTAAAGACAATCGCACTGAACACTTACAAAGTGAAAACAAGACAAAGATGTTAAAAAAACAACACAGGACAAACCTCTCACAATACACAACAACTCTCTCAGTCAATATGAAATATGTAAATCGCCCAGCTCTGTGTGTCTCTCTCTCTCTCTCCAAACAACACAGAGAATGAATAAAAATACACGCTGCCTATAAATGGTCCGCTCAATCAAAAACATGCTTGCTTCGGCAGATTCAGCAAGAAGTTTCATTAGCGAACCTAACACCACCCCGCCATGCACGCCGATACACCTATGTGTGATCGGCAAATCATCGGCAGAGTGGGACCAAATGTTTTCGGCTTGATTCGGAAGGGATTCGGCACTTATTGCATACGGCGAGGGAAAATCGGCACAATCATGCCGATAAGGAACAGTTGGCGAGAGGACTTTTTCGGCGCTTACTGCATAGAGCCCTAAGTGCTTTAGGTTGTAGTGTTCTGAGCTTGTATATCCAAAAAGATTCTCTTTTGGATAGTTGGAGAAGTCTATTACCACCCCTCCAATGGGGCAAAACTTGCTCAATACCTAGATAGATGAAACTCTTTGGATCTGAATTGTGATGATTTTTTTTAAATGAAGGGGGATGCTATGATTTTTGACGCTCAGAGAAATGTTTCTGATATGTTCCAGAATTCTTATTCTCAATGGGCGGATAATCTTCCCTACATATTGGAGCCCACGTGGACAGATAAGAACATAAACAACATGCATACTTCTACAGTTAATAAAAGTATACATTTTGTTACTGTTACATTTCACTTATATATTTATAGTAGTCCACACACATGCCCCTCTGTATCATCTAAAGAAAGAAGATAGTACAGCTCAACCCCCTTATAATGCTGTGCTTGGGGTCCAAAGAATCACATCGCGATATAAGCGGATCGCATTAGGAATAATGTACAATCTCTCTGTACAAACCCCCACGATCTCTCTGTGGGGGTACCCCAGGGCTCTGTCCTGGGACCTCTTCTCTTTTCTCTGTACACACTCTCTCTAGGTGACCTAATAACATCTTTTGGGTTTAATTATCACCTCTATGCTGACGACACACAAATATATTTCTCAACACCCGACCTTACACCTGCTGTACAAACCAAAGTTTCTGAATGTCTCTCTGCTATATCATCCTGGATGGCCCTCCGCCGCCTTAAACTCAACATGGCTAAAACAGAGCTCCTCATACTTCCTCCCAAACCTGGCCCTACTACCTCCTTCCACATTACTGTTGGAACTACGATCATTCACCCAGTAGCCCAAGCACGCTGCCTTGGGGTCACACTCGACTCCTCTCTCACATTTGCCCCTCACATTCAAAAATTTCTAAAACCTGTCGCTTTTTCCTCCGCAATATAACAAAGATACGCCCTTTCCTCTGTTGCTCGACTGCTAAAACTCTGACTCAAGCCCTCATTCTCTCCCGTCTTGATTACTGTAACCTCCTGCTGTCCGGCCTTCCTCCCTCTCACCTGTCTCCCCTACAATCTATCCTTTACGCTGCTGCCAGAATCACTCTACTCTTTCCTAGATCTGTCTCAGCATCTCCCCTCATAAAATCCCTCTCCTGGCTTCCGATCAAATCCCGCATCTCACACTCCATTCTTCTCCTCACTTTTAAAGCTTTACACTCTTCTGCCCCTCCTTACATCTCAGCCCTAATTTCTCGTTATGCACCATCCAGACTCTTGCGTTCTTCTCAAGGATGTCTTCTTTCTACCCCCTTTGTATCTAAAGCCCTCTCCCGCCTTAAACCTTTTTCATTGACTGCCCCTCACCTCTGGAATGCCCTTCCCCTCAGTACCCGACTAGCACCCTCTCTATCCACCTTTAAGACCCACCTTAAGAGACACTTGCTTAAAGAAGCATATGAATAGCACTGTGGCTATTCTGAACACATGACACATAAAGCTTGGCCCCCTGCAGACGCACTTACCAGAACTCCCTCCTACTGTCTCTGTACGTTCTCCCTACCTACCAATTAGACTGTAAGCTCCTCGGAGCAGGGATTCCTCTTCTTTAATGTCTAAAGCACTTATTCCCATGATCTGTTATTTATATTATCTGTTATTTATTGGATTACCACATGTATTACTCAAGAACCCCTGCTCTGTCTCCAAAGGTCAGCCCACAAGTGAGATAAAGAGTCACTTCCTGTCTCAACAGACAGGCTTTTGTAAGCAATCTAAATCAGGCAGGTGGTGTTTAAAATTGACTACCAGCAGTTAACCACCACACTGCTAGATTAAAGGCACATTACTTGAACAGGGATTACTCCCTTGTTACACGCGTTATAAGCGGATTTGCATTGTAACAGATCGCGTTATAACGGGGTTGAGCTGTGTTAGGGCTATTCATCTATTTTACTTGATGAATTCTATGCTATTGTAGTGTAAAGTACATTTGAGGCATTTATGAATGTGGTTGGTTTTTAAATCATTTTCTGAGAAAGCTTATTCCAGGAGATTATGTTAAAATGAATTGCATGCATATAAAATGAGCCCATAAAATATTTATACTGTGTATACACTAGGTTGTAGAGGAGGATAGTGTAACTTTGAGAAAAATGTATACCATATTTCCTTGATTCTAAGACGCTTTGTTTTTTCTCACTTTTTAAATTTTTCTGAAATCGGGATGCATCTTACAATCGATGATAAAAGAAACTCGCCAGCCGCCAGGCAGGAGTAAGTTGTGACTTAGTTGTCATTGCCTGTATATGCGAACTTAGTCGATTGTCACCCCAGTTGTTACCGTATTTGCATTGGTAAATTGGATACCTGATTGTCGCTTAAAATGTCTTCACAAATATTACTCTATGACGCAGCATTGAAATGCAAAATTATTGTGTACGCAGAAGAGCACGGAAATAGAGCTGCAGGAGGTAAATTTACTATAATTGAAGCAAATATTCATCGCTGGAGGAATGACCGCAGTTCCATATTTTTTTGTAAAGCAACAACCAAATGCTTTACAAGACCTAAGAAGGGAAGATACCCACAAGCAGATAAAGCTGTGCTTTGTTTTGTCATTGAGACACGTTAAAAAGGATTGCCTGTCACACGCCAGGCAATGCAATAAAAGGCGACAGAAATTGCCGAAGCTCTCAGAATAGATCATATAATTTTCAAAGCAAGGAGAGGTTGGTGTGACAGATTCATGCGTTATGAAGAACTATTACTCAGGCGTCGAACAACTATCTGTCAAAAGCTTCCGGCTTCAAGAGAATGAATTCAAACTAATTCAATTATGGAAAGAACGAAACTACGAGTTTAAGCAAATAGGAAATGCAGACAAAACCCCTGTATTCTGCTATATGCCTCAAAATCATACTGTCAATCCTAAAGGTGCTAAAGAGGTTAAGATCACGAGCACGGGTTATGAAAAGCAGGGTGTTACCATAATGCTTTGTATAACTGCCGATGGCCGAAAGCTGCCATCTTATATCATTTTAAACCGCAAAACTATACATAAGAATGAGATCTTTCCCAAAGATGTAATTGTATGTGCACAAAAAAATAGATGGATGACGCCTGAGCTGATGAAAGACTGGTTTAAAATCGTCTGGAATACGCTTCCATGGGGCGCTACGTAACACACCTAGTATGTCAGTTCCTCATGTATTTTGTGGATATTTATCTGAACAGCTTAAGAATAAGCTCGCCAGAAAGCGTTGTGACTTGGTTGTTATTCATGGTGGCATGACTAGCCAAATTCAACCCCTCGATGTTTCAGTCACCAAACCATTTAAAGTACATGTACAGTAAGTAAAGAGTATGAGGCATGGTTGATACCTGAAAACCTTCCTTTGACACCTTCTGGTAAGATTAAGAGTGTATCTGCACTAAAACGGGCAGAATGGGTGTCAGCTGCTTGGAAGAAAATACCAGAAACAATTGTAAAGCTCCCATTTAATAAATGCTGCATCACATGTGCAATTGATGGCGCAGAGGATGATATTTTGTGGGAAAAACTTACCTCAACGACTCAAAGGGATTCAGAAGAATCTTTAGACAAATTCAAACTTTTAATTTGATACTGAAGAAGAAAGGGGTATGTAATTGTATGGATAAATGTATGCGATTATCTGCTAGTGTAAAAACATTTGTGTACATTTAATGTAGTGTTTCTTTTTCCCCCGAAAAGCTATTATATCAATGAAGCGTCTTACTATCGATGGCATCTTAGAATCGTGGAAATTCAGTAGTTATAGCTTTCCTTTCTTTTACATTCATTATATGTTAGTGTGGATTATTGTACAGATTTAAATAAAAGCACTTTGTACCTGCAAACCCCTTTCAGAAAGGTTGTATGATAGTAGGCAAATCATACTGGCTGGCTATCTATTCTTAGGCCGCAGGCATGGTCAGTGCTTAGGCGCTGCCCCACGCTGAGCCGCACTCACGTGTGTCCGTGAGCCCCTGCAGCCGCAATGAAAGCGGCATTAGCAGGGGCTCGCGCACGCTTCCGCAGGCGTGCGTAAGCGTAGCCAACACTCAAATTTTAGATTACGCACGCAGGGCCGGTCACGTGAGCGGTTCGCCCAATGAGGGCGAACCAGCTCCGTGACATCACTGGCCGGCCCATAGTCACGCCCACGGAAGGTGCGCGTAGTAAAGCCAGGGAAAGCACCCGCTTTCCCTCAGCCTCCGCATGCCTCCGCATGGGCTAAGTGTCTATGGACTCAGTCTAAGAAGCAAAGCACTGTACAAAATATGCTTTTGCTAATCCCAGCAGAATTGCTAAACTTAATATTCTGAATACCTAAATGGCCTTGTAAGATAATATTCCACAAGAAGGAGAGGTTTAGGGAGTAAAGTCACTGACTCTGTAAACAATGACACTGAGTTTGAATCAGAGGAACTTGTTTCAGCATTTACATATGTCAGCAACTTTTTGCCTATAACAGGGGCAGGAATTTATGGGACATGTTAATAAAAGTAGATTTGGTGACCAAGTAAATGAAAATAAGATATTCCCCCCCTGTGGACAAAACTGGGATGTTATAATGTCATGGCTGCGTCATATGCAAGGCTGTAACAATGGTATTTGGGACCAAGGCTACATTTTTAAAGCTTCCAATGACTGAGCTCCAGATCAGAACCAATGCTAATACTGTACCATCCTAGCCCCTGTTACTAGTTTTAAATACTTGGGCATATGGTTTGACTCCCATTTAACATTTGGGATGCACATTGATACCCTGACATCCAAAACCTATGCCAAACTAGGTATACTTTATAGAAACAAATGCTCCTTACGTCTGCTGGTCAGAAAGCACACCACACAGCATATGCTAATGCCAATTATAGACTAGGTTGGGCATAGTATACTGCTCGGCCCCCCAAACGCACCTTAACAAACTTAATACCCTCTACAATTCAATATGGCACTTTGTCCTCCAATGCATCTACAACACACATCACTGTGAAATGCTCAAAGAACTAGATTGGTCATCACTTGAGTCTAGGCGCAAAGTTCAGCTTTCCTGTCTTGCCTTCAAATACTTTCTGGGCAAGCTACCCGTCTATCTGAACTTGCTCCTCACCAAAACAGAATCATGGAGCATATTCATTCCATTAAAAGAAAAGATTTAATATTACCAGTCTCCAAACATTTTACTGACTGTCCTTCATGCAGTCTATCAAACTTTCAATTTTCTGTTGTAGAATTAGTGTCTATGCCCGTGAGAGGGGGTGATAGATTAAAGCTTCTCAACCAGCGTGAGATATTTTGGATCCACTCTTTGGATACATTATTTCCTGCAGGAATTAATACAGAATGGGATTTAAAACATTTTCTATGAATTTGCTTGCTATGCTTTTGTTTCATGATATTATTGACTGATTGTTTGATCATTAAGATATTTACTTACACTGGCGACACACTTTATTCGAGCTCGGCTAGTCCCACGAATTCGGGTATACCCGGGTGTCTTGAGGTTTGTGACTGTTTTCTGCCCGAGTGCATTGGGTTATTTTCCAGGCAGGGATTGAAGCATTTTATTCCCGCTGGCTGCAATACTGCACAGTATATATATATATACTGCATTACAATTCATGAATTTATGCCATCTGGTAGACACGCGAAGCATTGCAGCCTATTAAATCCTAATCATTATCATTTAACAGTTCATCCGCCCGTCAGCCAGGCATGAACCCAGGCTGGGAAGGCAAACGCAACGGGGCTTGTCAGAGGTGAGGAGCGGCGCATTCCAGGTATCTGCCAGGTACATACTGGGTATTTGCTCGAATAAAGTGTGTCGGTGCAGTATTCTGCTTTTCATATGATCATATAAGATATATTTTGGTCTGAATGTTCCTTTTGGCTTTCATTTTTCATTTTCTTATTAATAATTTTTTTCTTTTTCTTTTTTTCATTTTTTCATTTTTTGTTTTTTTTTCTCTAGCATAATATGTTTTATACATGTTTTCTGATCATCTCAAATTCTGGCAGATTTATTATTTAAAATTAAATTTATTATGTCTTGGAGTTTGATATGATGTATTGTTTAAATGCTGCTATATTGTATCAAGTTAACAGGTTAATGAGTTATATTTATATTGACTGTTCACTATAGATTTGGACATGTGTATTTTTATGCTTCCACAGATGATATATATGCGCTATTGAATTTTTTGTATGTTGCTGGTCTTTTTTATTCTATTTTTACCTGGTAATTACCTCTTTGTGGATCTCTTCCCTCTGAGCATTACGCCCCTTTCCTATGTTTCATTTTCACAGGGGATTTGTGTCCTGGGGGTTTGGTTTACCTGGGCACAGGTAGGCGGTGCTTCTGAGGGTGTAGACTATATAAGAGTTTGATTAAGACCATTGAAACTACTCTTTGATAAAGCGCACCATGCGAGAAACGCGTTAGAGGTTTCTCTTTTAAATAGTTAATGTCCCATTAAATTTTTGTTATTTTTTCACTTGGCCTCCAGTTCTTGTTTTTTCATTGCTGTGCTCCTAGTGTTTTTCTCCTGCTTACCTGTTCCTGCTATTCCTGGATGCACGCAGCCTACACCAGAGACTTCAGACTTACCTGGATTCTGGATTGTGAGTACGCCGTCTAGTGACTGTTTGCTGCGGATTTATCACTAAGGGTTACCTGGTATATGTGAGGGTCTGTCAGTTCCCTTCACGGGACCAAGGGTCCATCGCTTCCAGCTGGTTCTCGTTCAATGTGATCTAAGGATTTATTACAGCTACAGCGTTTTATTCTCATGGTTTGTCTCCGATGTGCTGGGGGTTAATACAGCCTGCATGTGATACACGCTGTCTTCCAGGCTAGTAGCGTCGGGCTTGGAGGTTTCTTCCTCTGCTTTGCTAGCTCCTCACCCCTATCACATGCAGCACTTATCATCTGAGATCTGACTCCAAAAGACTGTTCATGGTCCAAGGTTCAGCAAAGTATCCGGCCGCTCCTCCTGTGCACCCAAAAACTGGAACAATCTACCAGCCAGTCTAAGTTCTTTCAAAACTAGACCTGTCTCACATTTTAATCTGGTCTGTAACTGTTGCATATATTATCTTTAACTGTGCATGCAATGTCTTGTATATAATATATACCCTGTTCACTTATGTAACTATGTATTTGTAACCATGTATTATTTGTCATCATAACTCTGTGCCAGGGACATACTTGAAAATGAGAGGTAACTCTCAATGTATTTATTCCTGGTAAAACATTTTTATAAATAAATAATATGCAGCAACCTCATTTAGGGGATACCTTAACTCATCTACATTCCAGCACGAGTTACAAAATTAAACAAAGGATGAACTCTAACTCCCCATCAGTCATATATATCATCAAATGCCCATGTGGCTACTATTACAATATGTGAGACCGAGATACAATATAAATAATATATGGCAGCCCATAAATTGAGTATCAGACTCACTTATCATGAGAGAAACTCAGATTTACTTATCAATTCTTAACATCCAAACATAATGTGGTGAGCTTCAGATGTATGCCCATTGAACAGATTCCCGAGCACCTTAGAGGTGGCGATGTGTCAAAAAGGATACTGCAGAGGGAATGCTTTTGGACCTTCAAATTGCGCACGGTGCAACCCAGATGACTTAATGTTAATCCATTATGTGTTTGCTTCTTGGATCACAGATGTTCGAATACCATCCTTTGAGACATTGCTACTGTAATGGGAGACAAGGTGATCCCACCGTCTGTTTGCCTTCCGGGCAAGAGGAACATCTATCCCCAGGAGTACATATATCAAGGAATTTCATAACTGGGCTAATTGACACAGAGGTTGCTATACCAGATGCCTGCACAAAGATGTTTAGAGCACCACAATTGGACCCCAACCAAGAAATGGACCAAAATAGGTTCTTGCAGTATGACTATTGGCATAGAGGACACTATGCCAAGCACCTACACAGATCCTGATGCCTGTGCAGATGCTCACATTGGTATATACTGTATGAGGCCCTGTGAAATGTTGTGGCCTCAACATTGGATTTGTTATTAGTGTTATTCTAACCCATGCTATAGGGACAACCATTCTAAAAAATTGTGGTCACAGACATTCACCAAACATTACCACAAGCTACAGTATGTTCCTTTATTATTTTTCATTTGCATTTCTCTCATGTTAACATTTGTACCAGTCTCTGGACATTGTGTTTACAGGAGACCGGAGACCTACATTCATGTGGACCTGTTATACATTGTAATTATTCTTTGCATTATTGTATTGTGTCTGTTGTTTTACATTGTGCTCTATTTATTATGACATTTTTCAACTACTTTAGACATTCCATTGATATATGTATTGCCTTTGGCCCTAGCTGTGAACATTACGTTTCCCTGTATATATATGTACATTACGTCTCCCTATTATATCCCACCCTCCTACTGTCCCTGTAGATTCTTCCTACTTATCACTTACATTGTAAGCTCTTCAGGGCAGGGACTCCTTCTCCTAATGTTGCTTTTATGTCTAAAGCGTTTTTTCCCATTATGTTTTATATTATTATGTCCAGTGTGTTACTGCTGTGATACGCTATGTACTGTACATAGATGGCACTATATAAATAAAGATATACAGTACAGTACAAGCTTTCATACCTGAACCTATAGAGGGAAATACCCAGTACAGTTTTTCTATAGTATTATTGATACCTGGAAACATTAAACATACCCCCTATAGGAGTACTGTATTTGGTATAGTATATTACTCCATGGCTATTCAATGTGGATCTCCACAAACTGTAGCTGTATTACACCACCTACATCTTCCCCCCCCCCTCTATTTCCATTTTTCTATTAGTTACTTCACTTTCACAAACAACTATTTTAATATTGTATTATCCCCATAGTATTATGTGTCATTAATAAAGGATAACTCTTAAAGCAGAATTCATTGTGGCACTTTTTTTTTTTGTTTTAATATATGTAGCATTTGATTACCTTTAATGTAAATTATACGCTAAAGCAGTAAAATTCCAGGCATTATTGAAAACCCTGCTCTCTGATTGGTTAAAATTCCGGGCATTATCCAATCAGTAATGTCCGGAATTTTAGCAGCTTGCAATGTATTTTCAATGTGTTTATTTCCAGCCATACAGAACACCTACAAGCTCAAATTGAACCCCCAAAATACCCACAACATATATATAAGCATATAAGTTTCACAGAGGAGTGCTACTGAGCATGGCAATATGTATTTAAAACCAGAGACATAACATAAAACACAGACAAAGCTCAGTGCACATCCAGAAAAACTTATATACGGTACAGTGCCTAAATATACTGTATAAATAACTAATAAAAAATGGTCTTTTAGTTAACATTTTGGCCAAATTGTTGTAAGCCCTTGAGCCACTTCACAGACCACGTTTCAAGGGTCCCTACATTAATATAAATTCTTAATAACCTGTGCATTGCCAGGAAGAATGTATATTTAGGCACTGTACCGTATATAAGTTTTTCTGGATGTGCACTGAGCTTTGTCTGTGTTTTATGTTATGTCTCTGATTTATTTCCAGCCAATCAGCTTTCAGAACAGCTGGGGCAGGGGATTGGTCAGAATGAATTAACAGCTCTGAGACAGGGCAGGGAATTGGTCAGGAATCATCAGCCACGGGTTGACTCCTCCCCCTCCCGAGCTGACTGAGATTTTCTGAGCAGATTCAGTTTGAATTGAGGGGGGGGAGGGGAGGGGGAGGGGGGGGAGAGAGTCTGCAAAGTTTAGTAAGTGGCTGCATTTTTATTGTGTCTGTCATTGTGTGTGTGTGTGTGTTTGTGTGTGTGTGTGTGTGTTGTGTGGGTGTGTGTGTGTGTGTGTGTGGTGTGTGTGTTGTGTGTGTGTGTTGTGTTGTGTGTTTTGTGTGTGTGTTGTGTATGTGTGTGTGTCGTCATGCATGTTTATGGGTATAGCAGCAGCAGTTGTGTGTGGTTGTGTTGGCAGGTTTGTGTGTGGTGTAGAGCTGCTGTTTGTGTGTACAGCGGCTGTGGTTGTGTGTGTGAGCTGATGTGTGTGTGTGTGTGTGTGTGTGTGTATAGAGTACCTGCATTTTGGGTATGCCTTGACTTGGCATGCAGGCTTACAAATGCTTTGGCCAAAGGGTTTAACAAAATACCCTTTTTCATGAGATTATTATTTTATTTTATTATTTTATCTTGGTCTAATTGATAGGAGTGCAGGAATAGTTATTTTTGTTTTTCTATATGTAAGGCCTATCTTTTTACCTGCAGCAAACTTCTATAAGGAGGAGCACGGTATTATGTACAGTTTCTGCTTAAGACAGCACCTGATCATTTCCTCTGTCTCCTGCAAGAATTCAGATGGAAAAGATGATGCTGAAAACGGGTCCCAAAAGTAAGAACAGGTACAGTATTAGCCTTTCTCTCCTTGGCATTTACTAACTCAACAACTACATTAAAGTCATTCCCTTTTTGTGAGTAAGACCAAACCTTGTGAAACCAATAATCAATACAGGCATACCCCGCATTAACATACGCAATGGGTCCAGAGCATGTATGTAAAGCGAAAATGTACTTAAAGTGAAGCACTACCTTTTTTCCACTTATCGATGCACGTACTGTACTGCAGTCGTCATATACGTGCATAAATGATGTAAATAACGCATGTGTAACAGGCTCTATAGTTTCCCCGCTTGCGCACAGCTTCGGTACAGGTAGGGAGCCGGTATTGCTGTTCAGGACATGCTGACAGGCGCTTGCGTGAGCTGCCATTTTCCTATTGGGCGATATGTCCTTACTCGCGAGTGTACTTAAAGTGAGTGTCCTTAAACCGGGGTATGCCTGTATGCTGTCAAACCACTTTCTTTATCAGAGAAGAATTCAGCTCAAATTCAAATTCAACAGACTAAAATCTTCTCCAGTAACCGGCTTCAAAGCATGTTGAATAGGTGTCATACAGCAAAGGCCGCTGCTAAGGCATACACAAATAATTCCTTAAAAAGGTAACATATCCCCCAAGTGGCAGATTGCTATTCCAACCAGAGTGACCGTCCTGCTAGCAACCCAAGAACTGTAAATTATCAAGAAAAACAAACATCACTATTTATTTGAAAAATTATAAATATATGAAAACAATGATTACGATACATTAGTTCATTGTAACAATTAAAATGCGAGTGTGTGCATTTACAGCAAACCACCTGCAATCACAGCTTCAGCTTCAGAATGAATAGCCCTCTAGTTGCCATAGTAACTGTAAAAGAAATAACGTGGAATGAATGCATTGAATGCCAGAGCTTTACTAGAAACATGGTCTAAAAAATGAGGCCTCATTTGCATTTTAGTGTATGAAAAGTGAACCGATGTTTTAAAGCAGACACACTGTGATGAAGACTTCTTTCTGCATAAGCATAAATAAAATGAAATGTAATCATATGAAACATATTTTATTATTAAAAAATGGAGGAGATGTGAAACTATTTTGTTATCATTCTCCAGTGTCACAACACAGCTAAAAAAAGTATGTTTCAATATATCAAATCACAGTGTCGCCCCCTTTCCCCGTGTCTACGTGTGCTGCCGTTACCTGTGGCTCACCGAAGGCCTGAGCCTCCGCAGCTGGGAGCCAGGGGTGAGCTCTCGTCCTTGGTGCAGCGCCTCCACCTCAGAAGGACCCCAGCGCAGTGGGTTAACCTCTTTAAGGAACACTTACAGTGAAATTATACACACAACAGTATATAACAATTTGTTTACTAACAATAGAATAACGATATAACAGTACCATACAATATAACACACACAATACAATAATAACAACACAGGATGAGTGTCCCCCAAAGTACCTAGGGTGCATGGCACCAATACCCCTGATGTCCTCCCCCAATGAGTCAGTCCCACCCACATGTAGGGAGTAGCGCTACCCCTGTGAACGATTGGTGCACTTTACCTCCCTGGCCACTCCTATAGCCAGGTACCGCTGAATGAGCAAAAAGGATCCGTCTGATCCCACAACGTCTGCTGAATCCTCTCTCTCTGGTCCAGACGTCCGCCTCTGGAGAGAGCTCCAGCTGGAGGGTGTCTCTTAATGTCTAGAGTTGCCTGTGGTCTGATCCCTGACCGCAGGCTGCAGCTCACCGCGTGTCATGTCTTCGCTGGTGCTACACCAGACACTATATGGCTAAAGGGTAGCGTCCCTCTCTGGGGTCTTCCCTATAGCTACCACAATCTAAAAGGGGACTTAGGACCTAGCTGGGAGCAATGGAACAAACCTAGGCTTGTCCAGGGGAGCACTGCACCCTGGACACTACCTCAACGGTTCTCCCCTTGTTCCAACTGCCAGTAACTGACAGGAACTCCAGCAACTGCCTGTAACTGCCAAACTTTCATACAGAGTTAAAAGGAAGGGTTAACAGCATAGTGTAGGACCTGCATTAATTTGGTTATACCTTCACGTTGGTATGCAGGCTTATGACGCTTTGGCCAAAGGGTTTAACTAAATACCCAAGTAATTATTATTATTGAAGTATTTAAACTTTATACGTATTACCATATATGTTTTGTCAATTGGATGTAGCATTGGGAACCCCTGTCTTTTGTTGTATACATTTGCCACGCCCAGTAGCACTCTTTTTGACATAAATATATATTCATGATGAGGTGGGTGTAGGAGTTTGAGCTAGCTGGGAATGTGGGTGTTAATCAATTTGTGAATGGTAACAGTTGTAATGGAGGTAGGTGGCACCTCCCCCCAGAGCTCACTGCTCCTCACCTTTTTAACTTGGGAGGTCTTTTCACTTTGCTGCAAGAACAGGATCTACCATGGTCCTTTCCCCTCATACAGAGGTAAAAGGAAGGGTTCACAGTGTAGTGTAGGACCTGCATTAATTTGGTTATGCCTTGATGTAGGTATGCAGGCTTATGACGCTTTGGCCAAAGGCTTTAACTAAATAACCAAGTAATTATTATTATTATTATTGAAGTATTTAAACTTTATACTTATTACCATATATGTGTAACGCTTGCGCTGCCCACGAGCAAGACAGGACCCCAGTACTGAGTTGGGGAAGTAGTAAACCACGCACCTACAGCAGTGGAAGCGTGCCTGGCACGCAGATTGTCAAACGTAGCCAGGTCTGGGTTGGAGAGAGTGGGTTAGTGGATACGTGCCAAGGTCTTGGAATTGAGAGTTCAGAATAGTCAAGTCTGTTAGCTGTGGTCTGGGGTCGGAGAGGTCAGAATCGTGGATGTCCATATAGCCATGGTATTGGGTTGGAGAGGTTAGAATCGTGGAGATCCGTATAGCCGTGGTCTGGGTTGGAGATATCCGCAAGGTCGAGGGTAAGCTGGGGTCAGTATCCAGAGAGGTTCCAAGGTCAAGCCGGGTTGGTACACGAAGGGTAAACTGCAAGATAAACACAGGACAAGGAGCAAAGCACAACAGACGTAGGTGCTCATGGCTACAAAAAGTTATGCTCAGCAAGGTATGAGAGGAACTGCAGAGTTTATGAAGCACACAGGAACCAGTAGCAAGGGAGGCTCCCGTGGAGGCGCGGCTCCCGTGGAGGCAAGGATTGGCTGCAGGAGACAAGTGGGCTAAATTAATACTTGCCACACAGCTGGCGAGCAATACATGTCATCACTTGTGTGCGCGTCCAAGGGGGCAGAGCTAAGCTCTGTGGCACACTAGAAGAGCTGCACTGCACGTGCGCGCGCTCTGTAAGTAGAGAGGGGGTGCCCGCGCACGCGCTGGTGCCAGAGCAGTCTGAGATAAGACAGGTAAGGAGGGAACACGTCACAATGAACGTGTTCCCCGATTCCTTACAGAACCTCCCCCACCCCCCCGCTTTTAGGATCAGCCTCAGGATGATTCCCATAAGGCTTGTGCGTAAACCTGGAGTGGAATCGCTTTAACAAGCCGCGAGCATGGATCTGACGAAGAGGTATCCATGAGCGTTCTTCTGGTCCATAGCCTTTCCAGTGTACGAGGAATTGGACACCACCTCTGGAGTATCTGGAATTGATTATGGATTGAATTTCAAATTCTTCTTGACCCTGTATGACAGGTACAGGTAGAGGTTTAGGTGAGATGTCAGGAAACTGAAAACTTCGAACAACAGGTTTTAACAATGAGACGTGAAAGACCGCCGGGATTCTCATAGATTGAGGCAGTTGTAAGCGGTACGCCACAGGATTGACCTGTTTGAGAATGGTGAATGGGCCCAGGAACCTTGGAGCCAGATTCAGTGTAGGTGTCTTCAATCTTATGTTCTTAGAAGAAAGCCACACTTTGTCTCCTGGCCTAAACTTGGGTGCATCACGGCGATGGCGATCCGCCTGTGTCTTTTGTTTGAGTACTGCCTCCTGCAGAGTCTTCAGAATCCTCTTCCAAGAATTTGGGAGCGAGTTCACTCTGGAATCCACTGCTGGAACTCCAGAAGGATTGGAAGAGATGGGAAGACGTGCTGGATGAAATCCGTAATTTATAAAAAAAAAAACGGTGATTCCAGGGTAGACACATTTCTGAGTGAGTTATGAGCGAATTCGGCCCATGGAAGTAGTTCCTCCCAGTTATCCTGTACATCAGAAATAAAACATTGCAGGTATTGCTCTAGTGACTGGTTTGTTCTTTCAGTTTGTCAGTTGGTTTGGGGATGATACCCAGAAGAAAAAAGAAGAGAGATCTCCAACGTTTGAGAGAAGGCACGCCAAAATTCGAGACGAACTGTGACGATTTTTCAGGATTATTTTGTTAAGACCCCTATTGTCTATGCAAGTACGGAGTGAACCATCTTTCTTCTTAAAAAAGAACCCAGCCCTGGCTGGGGAGGAAGAAGCTCTGATGGACCCTCTCTTTAAGTTCTCCGGAATATATTCAGACATAGGTATGGGGGAGATGGGTGCTCCAACCGCTGGGGAACTTATCAATCAATAAAACCTTTAAGGACTCCATATGAGACTGTATAGCGGAGTGGGTATGTGTTCAAATGACCTGTGAGTCACCAAAATGCACCAAGATCACTAGTAGTGGAGGGAACATAATCATACATATATCACCTCACAGTAGCCTCATAGGGATGATCAAGGTAAAGGTACTCATCCATGGTTGGTCATAATGAATAATGTAGATAATCTTACCCACTCCTGCAGTCTCTGGTAGACCAATATAGCATGCTAGCCGTCCAAGTAGAAATCCAGAGCAGAAGAATAGGAGAAATACAGCGCACTACCAGGGAGTCAGGTGGTGAAAAGTAAAATCCTATTTATTCAGTACAAAAACGGTAAAAACATCACCCCAGGAGGGGAACAAGATCCTCCTACGCGTTTCAGACAATCAAGTCCTTTATCAAGGAGTATGAGGCCTGGGGCAACCTAGATCGCTTATATACACCTCTCACAGCCCTAAACAATCATGAGTGATTGACACACACTCTATTGCGCATGCGCATAACGTCATGAGAGGCGCCACTACATCCGTCCATAAACCATAGGATCTGATGACTGGAAACCCCCCCCCCCTCCTCCGTCAGCGCACGCATTCCAGAGAGCAATAATAGAGCTAGCATGTCCCCAGTTGACTGACAGTTCAGAGTGTGTCCCCGCCCCCCAGGGCACACCTCCCGGCGGCTGATTGGTCCGTGAGCCGCACCCCAGCCAAATGAACACACCGGCTGAGAAGTGCCACACACCGACCCGTCAGCCCCTCCGTGATTGGCCCAAGGCCCTTCGAGGACAACACTGCCCCATCTGTCATAGCCCCCCTGTAAACATGCATGCCCCGTTCCTAAACAATTTAATAATCCTAGAACAAATATGCATGTTAACACAGGGTGACATCACAACTGGTCACTGTACCCATTTTGCCCAAGACCCACACATACATGGTAATACAATACATATTATACCAATCTCCTGTTAATGTTGCAGCTGTCTATAAACAACAGGAGAAATGATTAAAGCAGCACAACAAAAATAAAAATAAAAACATCACAGCAGAATTACTAAATAAGTATATTGTTCTGCTCTATACCAATTATGTTCATCCTCCCACAGTGATGAACAAATTGCACGACAATGTATCGATTCATGGTGAGTGGCTAGCCGCTAAGGTAATGAAGTTGTTTTAATTTAATTTTAATAACACAGTATTGCAACAGGGGGCTACAGGGGGCTACAGAGCTGAACCGCATTAATTTTAGCCTCGGAGACCCCCTGCTTTCCGAGTTATAGGCCCGGTTCGGGGTCTCGGTATCTCCCTGCATGTATGTACTGTGTGTATTTCTTTATTTATATAGCGCCATTAATGTACATAGCGCTTCACAGCAGTAATATATGTGACAATCACAAATAACAAATAATATAAATAACACATAAAGGGGAGAAGTACTTCAGACATAAAAGTAACATATAGGAAAAGGAGTCACTGCTCCGAAGAGCTTACAATCTAATTGGTTGGTAGGAAGAACGTACAGAGACAGTAGGAGTGCGTTCTGGTAAATGTATCTGCAATGGACCAAGGTTTATGTTTGATGTGTTAATTATTAGCCATGGAGCTACGTATATGCTTCCTTAAGCAGGTGTGTTTTGAGGTGGGTCTTAAAGGTGGATAGAGAGGGTGCTAGTTGGATATTGAGGGGAAGGGCATTCCAGAGGTGTGAGGCAGTCAGTGAGAAAGGTTTGAGGTGGGAGAGGGCTTTAGATACAAGGGGTAGACGAAGACATCCTTGAGCAGAACGCAAGAGTCGGGATGGTGTATAGCGAGAAATTAGGGCTGAGATGTACGGAGGAGAAGAAGATTGTTAAGCTTTAAAAGTGAGGAGGATAATTGAATGTGTAATACGGGATTTGATATGAAGCCAGGAGAGGAATTTCAGCAGGGGAGACACAGAGACAGATTTCGGAAATAGTAGAGTGATTCTGGCAAGCAGCATTTAGATAGATTGTAGGGGAGACAGGTGAAAGGCACGAATGCCAGACAGCAGGAGGTTACAGTAATCAAGACGGGAGAGAATGGGGGTCTGTGTCCGAGTTTTAGCAGTCGAGCATCAGAGGAAAGAGCGTATCTTGGTAATGTTGCAGAAGAAGAAAAGGCAGGTTTTAGCTACCTTCAGAATGTGAGAAGAGAATGTGAGAGAGAAGTCAAGTGTGACCCCTACGCAGCGTGCTTGGGTTACTGGGTGAATGATGGTACTTCCAACAGTAATGTGGAAGGAGGTAGTAGGGCCAGGTTTGCAAAGAGACATTCAGAAACTTTAGTCTGTACAGCAGGTGTAAGGTCATTGTTTAAATATCCCGGTCACGTGATGCGGGAGATCTAAACAATGCGGACAGATACCGGCACCCCATACTGGGGCCTGTAACTTGAGAAGCAGGGTGTCCCAGAGGATGAAATTAATGCGGTTCAGCTCCGGAGACGCCCTGCTTTAATACTGTGTTATTAAAAAAAATAAAAGCAATGTGATTGCTTGTTAGAGCTGTGCAGGTAGATGCAGCTCTCTCTCTGCAGCTCTTACAGACTGCAGGAAGATCTCACGGCAGAACTTAGAAGAAGGCTGAGATATGGACACTGCTATCCCGAGCGGTTTGGCATTTTCCTACCTCATGGTTTCTGACTTGCCATAACTCTTTCTGAATACCGTGATAACACAAATGTCAGACCATGAGGTAGAGTCATGTAAAAATGTTCGATTTGGCAGTGATAAGATCGGATCTACTAGAATAAGCCCCTATATACAGTATATGGTTTATATCATTTATGAACATACCTCCATGGATGACAGTTATTTGAGGTTCCACTACTGTAAAGAAGAGCATGCTTCTATGTTTGACCGGTATTGCAAACATTAAATTAAATAAGAGAAAAGCATTTTTGTGGTCAAGAATTATCATATATTAGGTAAGTTGTTTCCTATAAAACCAGCCAAATTAAATTGTCACCCATTGACATGCCTCATTCAGTGGTTCCTAGGCATGGTGAACTTACCTGGAAAGTTTATTCCTGATCTATCAACAAAAACTCCACTGAGGACAGTTCTAAAAACTAAAAATAATAGTTATGTGGTCCAGAAGAATTATGCAGGCGCATGTGTTGAAGTTCTATGCACCAGAATGCCTATTCAAATATGAGCAGATGCATCACGATTGAGATTAGGTGTAGTGATTCTCCAGAAGCACAATGATTGTTGGCAATCAGTGGTTTATGCCTCTAGATCATTAACTGATGCAGAAATGAGATATGCACAGATTGAGAAGGAGCTTTAAGGAATATTGTTTCCCCATGAATGATTTAATCAAAATATTTATGGCCAGACAGGGAGAAATAGAAACAGATGACAAGCCCCTGATAGTCTTATTTGGAAAATTACTAAATGACTGCACTTTAGGGATTCAAAGAATGATGATAAACATGCAGATGTTCAGTATGATTTAGTTGCAATGTATATGCCAGGTAAATTCATGTTTACAGCAGATGAACTTTGCAGAGCAACAGCTCCATCAAGGCACAATGAAAAGACAGACACAGAGATTCACGCTAATCTTATATTATCATTATTAGCTTTTATTTGTAAAATGTCAACATACTGTATTCTGCCTGCATAATACAATGTGGAAGAGAGGATAATAATATTGTATTTCAAAAGAGTACATACTGTATATACGACCAAATTATCTATTAGGAGGAGTCCCCTCCCTTATGTCAATAATTACTGTTCTCGACCACGCAAGAAACTCTCTTGGTCTGGCCGATGCCAGGATCCTCGGTCGCAAATATGATACCACCTATTGTTGGAGTGCCGTACTATTGGGCACCAGGCAAGAAATATGCCTAGAAGATGTTCCTCAAGCCTTAAATCAATCAGAGCCCCTGCTCGAGTGTTACCCACTCACATACCCCGGGCTATCGCCTACCATGGCCGCGTCCAGCCCGGGACTACACCCCTGGAAGATGGAGGACTAAAGCCCCGGTCTTAAGTACACCAACCCGGGCAGACTCACTCATACTCAGGGTGACTTTCACTCCCAGTACTCTGCTAGAGGATCCTGCCTAGATGAGACTACACACCTGTTAGCTACCCCTAGCCAGTATGAGAGCAGCCCGATGTAAACTTCTAGCCCAGCATCAGCATACCCCGGTCACCTGTCAGCTGCTGGCTCAAGATTAGGGGTCACTCTACCCCAACTGGTAGAGGCTCTGACGCAGTGCCCAAAGTCATCATTACCGAAAACTAAAAGCCTTCTCTGGGGTGCGACCCACACCACTGGGCAAAGAAATGTTTGACGAATGGCAGGATCACACAGAACAAGTAATGCCAGGATGGACGTGCTCAGATGCTATAAAAAGTCTACAGATCATTGAGTGCTTGCAGCCCCCAGCCGCCAACATCGTGCGATTGTATCGCAAGTGTCACATCAATGCGGGGGCTCAAGATCTGATACGGGCCTTGACCAAGACTTACAGAAAAAGGGATGACCCAATTGCGTTGTTGGCACATTTTCAGGCCCTCAAACAGAAGGAGAATGAGGAATTGTCTGAGTTCCTCCAGCTTTTGCAGCTAGCCCTGTGTACACTGATCCACAGAAAGGTCATCCGGATGGCTGAACTGGACGATTACAGGATCAAACAATTCCTGCAAGGAGTTTCACTCCACCATCCTCTAGTGGCCCGCATCTGCTGCAACCTTTCTACAGCGACTCCTCTAGCTACAAGGACCTTATGGAACAATTCCAAGAGCAGGAAGTCATCCTCCAGTTTCAGACCCCGGTGCGAACTCGTTACTCGTCCAGAGGAGAAAGATCTGCGACTCCCTCAAAGGAGTCTCGAAGGGAAGACTCCTGCAAGGAAAGGGCCAAGAAGGCCGAAAGAGCTGAAGACGATCCTCCTTCTAAGGCACCTGGCTCCATGCCCAGAACACCAAGGAGAGGATCTCCTACCTTCAGGACCCTGGTGAACCAGAGTGACGTTATCTGCTTCAACTGTGGCCAGAAGGGTCACTTCTCTCAGAACTGACCAGACAAAGGGAAAAAAAACTAGGACATCCCACCCTAAGTCCAGCTCCAGTCAACGGAAACACCCTTAGAGTGCACACCTGCGCCAACCCCCGATGAAACATCCCCATTGGACGCTTACCATCGGGTGGGACCGGCCGCCATCATACACGTCCTTGTGGACGTCATATATGAATCGGCTTTGCTGGACACCGGGTCCCAAGTGACTATTGTATATCGCCCTTTGTACGACCAACATCTTCAGCACCTGCCCTTGCAGTCGGCGGACAAGATGAAGTTGTGGGGACTCAGCAATGAGGACTCTCCCATATGAAGGTTCGGCTGGATAAACCGCAGCTGAACACTGGCATGTCTCACATCATGGATATGGAGACCAGGCTTTCATTAAAATTGTATAACAAATAGGAAACATGCATGTATTTTCATTACAAATAAAAGTCACTATGTGGCTCATGTTAAGGTAACATCCTAAACCCATGACACAGTATTGCAAACTCCATTGGTGGCTATCAACATGTTTTAGGATCAAAATGATAGAAACTATTCATTTCCTTGGTATGCATGGTGTTGCTTGCAATGCACACAAAATAAACAAAAAAATAACTTTCAAGAACTATTAAAATTAAGAAATAAAGATGGAAGGCCATGTGGGATTGCAAAGAAATTACAAAATTAAGGATAGTGAGAATCAAATGAGGCAACAGTTCAGAATAACTTTTTTTCTAGATGTTCGTAATTGTTGTGGGCAAACCTATGATGGTTTTTCTAATATGAGTGGAGGTTATTACAGAGCAGCAAAATCAATTCAGGATATTGAAAATTCAACTTAAATGCATTGTAAAGGTCATCAACTAAATGTAGCACTTCAAAAATCACGAGGCAGAAAATGCTATCTGTTTGCAATGCCATTAGTACTATTAATACTCTATTGGGCCTATGCTTTAAGCCGTCATAAAAAAAATCATCAGCAAATTTAAATCGCCATTTTTGACAGCATTGCTATCACGGTTTGCAGAAAGGCCCGAATACCAGTGGTAGCACCATTTTCAAAAATGGCGATTAGCCAGCGGCGCACTGATCGTGTCCGTAAAAACTAGGAAATGGCATGGCGTGTTGATTAAACTTTTGCCACAGTGGGAGAGAATCTTGCGAGACAAACAATTAGCGCCTAATTTAAATGTTGTATTCCTTGTAATCTTTCTCTGTGTTGCTAGGAGTGAGGGAGTGACAGACAGAGCTGGGCATTTGGAGAAATTGGTTTTGGTGCAGTGGTTTTGAATTTTGATACTGTTGTCTTCTGTTGTTTATTTTAGTTACCATTTTTTGTGTTGTGAAAGTGAAATTTGATTGAGAGTGCGTCATTTAATGTATTTGTTGTTTATTTGTGATTGATTTAGGTATGGTCGGGAGGAGTGGGAGTAGGCGTGTGAGTGCACGTTTGAGTAAGGGGAGTGATGGTGTGGTGAGTGCTGATGTTGGTGTGACTGGTGGTGGTGGGGTGACTTGTGGTGGTGGGGTGACTGCTGGTGTGACTGGTTGTGGCGGGGTGATGGGTGGTGGTGGGTTGACGGGTGGTGGTGGGGTGAGTGCTGGTGCAAGTCTCATGCAGTCTCTTCCATAGGAAGAAGGGGAGGGCAGTCAGCAGCAGGAGACCTCAGTGGTTGCATCTACACATAAGAAGCGTATAGAAAAACCAAGAAATAAACAATTCAACGATGAGGAAAACAGAATCCTTGTAACTGGTATTTTGCAGCATTATGACCGCCTGTACGGTTAGTAGGTTAGAAATTCATTAACAAGGACTTTTCCAATAATAATTGCCATGTATGACCTACCATTTCTGCATTCACATAGAACTTCCATTTAAATGTCATCGTTTTTTATATATATATATATATATATATATATATATGATGCAAATGTAAATATTACTGTATGCTCATCTGCATGTCTTAGGCAGTCTGCAACCCCGCCTTTCCCCATTCCACCCAGCACAACAAGCACTTCCACTGCAGCAAGGGATTCTGGAAATGACATGCAATGAGCACACAGTGCCATTTTTGCTTCAAAACAACCATTTTTACATGGTTCCCTATAGGCTTAAGCTTGCTGTTATATATATAATAATATATATAATATATCTATATATATATTTATATATTCTCTATATATATAGATATAGACACATTTGATCAGTCAGGTAACAAACAGAAAAATTGTACAATACTATGTAAATATTATATATCATGACATACATCATTTGCCAAGTATGCCTCAAAAATGCTCGATTCTTCATGTGCCCAACATACTGTCTGGCAAAAACCATATAAATTTTTTTTTTAAATAATCAAATTTTTGTAACATTTTATTGTATTATAAGTTATGTCCATGATCAGTGTTATTTTGTTGTATATCTAAAGGCAGGACAGCATCATCGCTCAAAAGACATTTGTGTGAACAGATTAGAGTTTGTGTGTCGGCATGTAGCAATCAGGACAGAACTCATAGTAACTGCCGAAAACAATTTGATTTTATAAAACGGAAATAGAAGTCAAAATTGCAAAGCAGCCATTTACATGCTTCAGGCACTGGAGGAGGACCTCCTGCCCACATTGTAGATCTCACTCCGTTGGAGGAGCAGCTAGGTGCTCGTTTGACGCCCATCATGGTTGATGGCTTGTCTGGAGATAGGGATATTGGTGTATGATCACCCGTTTCCCCAAGGTCAGTACTTTTACCCTAGTGTAATTTTAGTTGGTTAATTTTTTACATGTTAGCAAATTATACTTTGTACTCAAGAATTACAATTATGTTAGGATGTCATTATTTAATAGTCGATGCCAGTGGAATAGTGAATGTCAATTTTATTATTTGAGTCAACATTAACACTAATACACACACACATTCATACATAGATGCATTCACATTGTATGTAGTAGTATTAACATTTTATTGGTACATATTTCATTTTAATACATTACAAATATTTCAATTAATGACATTTACCATACTGTAAGCAACTGATGATGGGAGTTAAACTGTTCCATATACAAATACTCAAAGTCATTAAATACTGTTATATAGTAATCTAACTGATAATTGAACTTACAAATATGTTAACTAATTAACAACAATATTCCCTACATTCTACATACTGTAGTGGCCCCTGCTCACTGGTGGCAGCAACTGCATCCCATGTCGTCTCACAGGTGGCATCCCCTGCAACACATGTGTCATCACAATTAATTGAAGGTGAGCACATCAAATAATATGATTATTGTTATGCACCTTGTATGCCACAACGATACATTCAATTGAACATGTGCCAATTGCATGTGTGACTGACAACAGAGTTATTATTTAGAAAAATTACACATCTGATGTTGCAGTCCGCTATAAATTGTGTTGTTGTGTCAAATGAACGGCATTAATCATTACATCCCAAAAATAATCAATGTCATGCTGCATGGCATACTCAATAGTTTATGTTTCCATGGACTCTAATTAGTGAGACACAATTGTCCAGCAGCAATATAATTTCGTATTTGTTCTATGTCACAATTGAATGTGTTATTTAAATGTAATCTTCATCCATTTTTCGAAAACAATATGAGAACGTTAGTAGTTCTATGACAATCAATTAATTATTTTTTTAATTTTTTTTTACAGATATCACATCTCCTGGAATAAGATCAGGAATGTCTGATTCTCCGTCGTTATCATTATTAATGGATACGGACAGTCCGGGATTAAGCCATCACCAACCTCCTCGTGACCATCGTGATTGTGCCCACCAGGAACAGTTGGCTTCTATTGAGCAATCGGAAAAGCGTTTGTTGCAAAGCCACATAATACGTCATCAAGAATTGATGAGGGTTCATGAGCAAATGATCATTGAATTGAGAAATATCAAAGAAATGTTGCTAAAAAATAGTCCAGAATTTCAGATAAATAATAGTTTTATGCAATCAATTGCTTCCAGCTTCATTAAACAAAATGAACTTCGGGCCTCTGCAGTTGCTTCACCAGTACGTGTTACAGGCTCATCATATGTATGTTCATTAGATGCTTGTGTGTTTTCTCCAGAGACATCTATTCCATATTCTCCACAAATAATACTTTAAGTGTCTACGCCCAAAGCAAAGCAATTGTCACCGCCAAGAGGAATGCAATTGTCACCGCCAAGGGGAATGCAATTGTCACCGGCAAAAAGAATGGAATTGTCACCGCCAAAAGGAATTTGTGATCAAAAACTCAGTGAAGATTCTCCAAAAACTGTAATACCAGATACACCTTTGAAAAATAACCAAACAGGACATAAGAGAAAAATACTTAGGAAATACTGGTGCCCACATTCATCAACATGGAAAAAAAATGAGACTAACACAGTATGAAGCCATCAGGCAAAATGTATGCACCAACCTTTCAACAGCAATCTGCTATACTTGCATTTGAAAGTCCATCCATGCCAGACAGCCCTGCCATACTGGCCTTGGAAACATCATGTCAGACAGCCCTGCCATAGTGCTCTTGGAAACAACCATGCCAGACACCCCTATCATACTGCCATTGGAAACAGGCATACCAGACAGTCCTGCCATACTGCCCTTGGAAACAGGCATGCAAGACACCCCTGCCATACAGGCTATGGAAACATAAGCCATGTCAGGCACACATGCCATACTTCCCATGGACACACCACCCAATTCTGCAAATGTGACTCCAACAATTGCAACACAACGAGGTAGAACTAGAAGATGTCCCCAAGAACAACAAATTAACCAGCCATTGACACGTTCTCAAATGTTGCTGCAAATAAAAAAGAAATATTAATTTTGATGTGACTATGTTGTTGTGATTGGTTAATCCTTCTAAAAATGTGTGTTAATCATAGTATTACATTTTGTTAACAATTACACATAATGTAGGCCTTACATTTCAATTAATATTTAGATTAGCATTCAATACATGCAAATCAACATTTATATCCTGAAACAAGTCCTGTTATGGATTATACAATCTTACACTAATGAATTGACTAAATCTGTTCATTCTGAAATACCGTTACATTCTATTACATACACTGCATGTAAGGGAGATACCAACACACATTATGTATTGCCCAAGTACTGTATGTACAATTTAGATATATCAACATTTATTATAGTGATAAATAATAATACATCTACATAATATAATTATTTTACAGTATATGCCCCCAAAAAAAACAGCTTAAGAAGACATCATTTACTTTTTTACATAATCTAAGTTCAATGTGTAGATATATAAATAACATTACAATTTAATAAATTAAATGTTGATATTTTATATTTAAAAAAAATGAGAGAGAGAGAGCTAAAACGGTGCTAAAAGTTTAGGTTTTTCCATGTTGTTTGTCATTAAAGCTGCAGTTCAGTCTTTTTTTTTTTTTTTTTTTTAATTAATTTTTTTACTTTAATAGCTTCATGTGGGCAATCTCTATTTACCTAAAGAACTGTATAGCTGTCAGTCAATCCGTTCTCCATGTATTAATCGGCGAAATTTTTGTGACATATTAAAAGCTGGCATTTGTTTATAATTTGCCTCCGGCAGTCAGTGGAAGACTCATGAATATTCATGAGTCTCCCAGTGACGTGTGCTCGCTCCCGATCTGCCGCTGTGTGGTGCCCCCTTCTGCCCGATCTCTGCGGCTGTCAGCCTGCGCGAGATGGAGGGGGCTTGTGCCGCCAGTGGGGAGCGGGAGATGTGTCTCCCTTCTGCTGAGATCCCTGTGCCTGCCTCCCTGCCCGCGCGCGCGGGACATGCAGGGGGGTTGCGCTGCC